>VUQG01008578.1:56523-83124 GCA_015106755.1 Etia nguti | reverse complement strand
CTGATAAATGCTTAAATATTTCCACAGGGAAGGGGGAAAACAGGGGATCCCTTACCGACACATTCGTTGGCTTCTCTAGCCGTGGCGCGCTGCCAGGGTCGGTCGTAGTGGAAAGGTTTGCACCTGTCGCACTCCGGTCCCGCCGTGTTGTGTTTGCACTCGCAAACCAGATTCCCCTCTCTGTCCTTGACGCACTTCGAAGCGTGCCCGTTGCACTTGCACCGTCCTCCGACCTGCAGGTCCGACACTGCGTAAAAGTAGGAATCGCGGGCCAGCTCTGAGTCGTCCTCGTTCTCGTCTCCGAACGTGTGAAGCCGGCTGAAGATCACCTTGATGTCCGTGGCCGTCACCCAGTCCTGAAGCACCGGGGAGTTGTCGAAGTCGTGTGCCGACGGTCTGCCGTCCAGCGTGCTGAAGGCTATGAGCCCACCTGTCAGCGGGTGCATGTCTGTGTGGGAGTCCGTGCAGATCGCCTCTTGCTCGTTCTGCTTCGTAATTGTTGCCCTGTTCTGCCGGTTGTACATCTTCTTGCACTGAGTGGAATAAAACTGAAAAGGCACCCACGATTTGCCATAGTCCATGGACTTGTAGATCGCCATGGACTCGGGTCTGGGCGAGCAGAACTGCAGGCTCACATAGGTGACCTCAAACTTTTTACCCAAGGACAAGGTGAGGGTGACGTTCTGCGGATACTGCACGTAGTTTTCAGACTGCCAGCAGGTGAGGTTGTGAGGGTTGTTGAGGTCTGTCAGATAGGCAGGTGGATGGGACTTTTTGGGATCTCCGGAGTCGCACGTGTGACAGTCCCTACTCCTCTCCTCTCCTTTCTCGGTCACCACACAGTAGCGGGCGGCCGGAGTGCCGCAGGTGCTGGACACGCGCACGTCCTTCCCAAAAGCAGAGTTGACGAAGTCGGGGATGCATCTCCGAGGATTCCCGTTCTCGTCATAGCACGGGTCCGGAGGGGAAGACTGTGCAGCAAACATGCTGAACCCGTATCCCCCAAAGACACATTTGGTAAGCGCAGAAACTGTCACCAAGGTGACCCAAACCTCCAAAATCCTTTGCATTGTAATCCGTGCGTCGCAGGGGGGGATTTGCGCTGAAATGCGACGAGGACAAGATAATCAGTTAACAGCGCTGCAGTCAGGTATTAAGAAGAAATCAAGACAGCTATTAAACAATAAATAACGCTCGCGAGGAAATTAGAGAGTGGGTTTAGGACGCAAAAAAAAAGCATGAAAAGAAATAAATGTGTATGAAATATTCTTACAGGGCCAAGAAAACTCCACCCAGACCACTACCTCCAAATATACAGCTCAGCCTGAAAGTGCAGGAGAACTCCAAAGAATTTGGAGAAACAGACTATCCGATTAAATCCGAAACTACTGCTATAGTTATACTTCCCCCCCTCTTTAAAAAACCCAGAATAAAACCAAGATATGGCAAATGCCCAGCTGGCTCTGACTCTCCTTCTGCCTCTGCCTGTCCACTCAGTCACACCTTTGCCCACCTCTATCTCCTTCTGTCCCATTCCCTCTCTGTTATAATAGAAAAAAGGGGGCTCCGCTCATTCAGTCGGGAGTCGGAGGGTTTTTTTCCTTTTTTTAATGTCTCGACGTCGGAGATGGAGCAGCGACATCGTCCGACATATTCCGTGAACTACAAGTTTAAAAAGCAAAAAAGCAAACGACATGAAACTTAGAGTCATGCAGTCATTTGAATTTTTCAGCTACCAGTCTCTCTCTCTCTCTCTCTCTCTCTCTCTCTCTCTCTTGCTTTAATCAACAGTGTATGTATGTCTTATTAAAAAAAGCAGAACATGTCTAAGATACCATCATTGACCATCGTGGTTTCATCGCTGGTCTTTAAACCACATCCTTATCTTCACGCAGAGGAAGTCTGCTGCGTGTTTGCAGCCTCAATAAGCTGCAAGTAGCAAGAGACAACCTTCCTTTTCATGTCGTTATTGTCTAATGTCCCAGCAAGAGAGTGATGCAACATTTGCGGGTGGAAGTAAATATGTTGTTGGTCGGGTAAACGTCCTGACAGGCACACTGTACTATAAAAAAACCATCTGAACTGTCGTCTCAAGAACATATATGATGAAATATTTTATATAAACAGCTTAAAGTCATCTTTTTATCATAGGTTAATTTTTGTTTTTATGTACTGATATTTTGTCGTGAAGAACTTTGTGGCGCTAATTTTGAAAGGTACTGTAGAAATATATTTTTACATACTCACTTATAAAAGACATCGTTGCTTTACAAAGAGAGATTTTTGTTAAAACTTTAATTAGGATTGTTATTTTTTGGTTTCATTTATTTTATTTATTTGAACAAGCTTGTAATGTCAAGTAAAGTCAGTGTTGCTATTGTAAAAATATGAAAAAGTCCTTAAAATGTCTTGATACATGCTCAATCATCCAGGTAAGGAAATCCCAAAAAGTGTATTCTGTTCATCCTTTGAAGGGAAAGAGCATCTCTGAATCAAGCAGGGGGCCTAAGGGTACATCTTTCAACATCTTACAGTGCTGTGATTGGAGCCATTCCCCAACTCTCTGTGAATGGTACTCACCATGACAATCTGGATATTACTGATCATGAAACTGACCTCATGGCCCATTCCCCAGTTGGGCAAACCTGCAGTCAGCTGAGACTGAAGAAGTCACACACAATTGGATGAACAGAGACAGAGAGAGAGAGAGACAGAGAGAGAGAGAGAGAGAGAGAGAGAGATTTTTTAATTCTTTTTTTAACCATTGTTTATTTTTGGTAAGTTGTAGATTAAATTTAACTCTGATTAATGTTTTTAGAAATTGCTGGGTTGTTGATAGGAAAGGAGAAGCTGATAATTGTTCCAGAATTGCGACAGTCTTTTGGGTGTCCACGTATGCTGTGATAACGTAAGGTAAAAAGAGGAAACACATCACAAAACAAAAGCAAATGTAGCACATCGGGCATCACTACTGATACACAAAGCAACAATAAGTTACACTCAGTGGTTTATTTCTTACACTTTGCTAATATTGCGTTGGACTACCTTTTGTCTTTAGAGCTGCCTTAATTCCCAACGGCAGAGATCCAAAAAGGTGATGGAAATATTTGCAAAAGAGTTTGTTCTGTTTTGACATGACAGCATCATGAAGCTGCTGCAGATTTGTTGACCCATGATTTGCATCACCTGTTAAAGCACATCCCAAAGGTTCTCTGTTGTATTGAGATCTGGTGACTGTGGAGGAAAGTTGAGTACAGTGAACTCACTGTCATGTTCAAGAAACCATTGATATAAGGTGCTTTATCCTGCTGGAAGCAGCCAACAGAAGATATGAACAGTGTGGTTTTGAGACAGTGCACACAGTCAGCAACTCAGGTATGCTGTGGTTTTACATGCTGCTCAGTTGGTACTAAGGGACACAAAGTGTGCCAAGAAAATATTCCCCCCACCATTACACCACCTGGATGGATCCATGTTTTTATGTTGTTTATTCCAAATTCTGACCCTACTATTTGAATATTACAGCAGAAAGAGAATCATCAGACCAGGCAATGTTTTTTCAGTTCACTAATTTTGGTGAGTGCACGCAAACTGTAGCCTCAGTTTCCTTTTCTTAGCTATTAGGAGTGGTACCCAGTTGCTCCTCTCTTTGTTTTGACCACCTAATGGGCTTACTGTATTTGCCTAAAACCGCCAAAGCTAATTTTGCATCTAGAAGGATTCAAAATCCACTTAACTGGCATCTTACCTCACTTTATTTTCTCTTTATTCTACTCACACAATGCACTAGAGGGAACTAGAGTCCTGCACTCAGAGCACAGAGAAGATGCACACATCTAGTTCCCTCTGACACTGACTGAATTATACCATGTGAACAGGCATTTACCAGCAATGGCATAAATATGTTTCCTACTACAACTACAAGTATGTTGGTTTTCTTACCAGAAAGAGTAGTTAACATCTCTTAGTGTCATCAGAAAACTGACTGGTCCTTTCATTTACCAGAGACTGTTCAAACTGGCCACTCGCTGCCACTTACTACCTAAAACAGCTTTCCTAACTGCTGTATGTGCACTGCTTACACTCACATAGGCCCTCGAAAGAGGCGGTGGCACGCTGTGGAGTCTGTGTTCAGAAATTAATATGAAACTTGTCTGATTGATTTCTCTATGTACAGGACTCAGAACCCCAGTTTTTATCGCCTTATCTCTGGGGACTGAGACATTTGATCACAATAGTCTAAACTTTTATGACACAATGTTGTGAACAACTTCAGTCAAACGAGGTCTGTCTTAAAAAAGACTCCTCCTACTGCTTCAGCACAATGTCTTGTGTAAACTACTTCAGCATAAAGACTCATCAAGTTCCTGTTTTGCAGCACATGCTCTCTTAGCTGTGCAGTTAGAGGGTCTATTTTTGAAAAGCACCAACACAGGAGGATGTGGTCTCTGTATTGTTTCCCTTCGTTGGCGTTTCTCAGTTGTGGTACATCTGGGATGATCTAGGACACAGATTACAGTGCTCACTGGTAAGATTTATCTCACTTTGCTGGTTGTCTCTTATTTTATGTGTATTAAAAACATTTAAGTGTCAACATGCATGTGCATCTCTGCTCGTATCAGGCTGGCTGTAGCGCATATGTGATACCTCGTTTTGGAACAAGCATCTATCACCCAGCTTATAAGAGACCTAACTGCAAACTTTAATTCAACCTCTGCAGATTTCCTGTTCCCCTTCTTTTGTTGAAAGCTGATGTTGATGTAACCGGGCTTTCACGCCATAAAAATACATTTGATTGGATTAAAGTGCAGCAATCCTATTGTGTCAAGTTCCCATCAAAAACCGGTATTTTTTTTATTTTTTATTTTTTTGCATTGTGGCACGTCATGTTTACATGGCAGGCCTGAACAATATAGCCCGACAGCATACAATGGATTAACACCTGCTTCCTCAGTGGACAATTGATGGATTTGCTCGCTGCTACGGGATATGCCAGGTAGCTGCTGCAAACAAATACTTCCAGCGTATCCTTGTTGGTCATGTGCTATGCGCAGATGTATTTATTTCGTGCCCTGCAGCTTTAGATTTTAAGCTTGAACTACAACTACGAAGCCACAGCGTGACTAAAAGTCATTGTCAGTGTCAGTGACCTGTTGCATGTTCCGCTTTAATTCCTGTTTTTCTGTATCCTCTATTACGGTCATTTCCAAGTAGAGGATGTGTGTCTCTGTGTTTGTGTGTGTGTTCATGTACGCAAACACATTACATAAAGTTTGAAATTGTTACCTATAAGAAATACTGCAGGCAGCTGAAGGTAAGGGATATGTGGCTGAACATCTCGTTAGACTGGTGATGTTGGTGAAAGGTTAGCTGAGTTCATCTGACCGTGGCAGCAGGCCCGTTAAAAGAATAAAAGTTTGGCATCACCACTATGTTGCAATACTGTGCACGCTCTGCATGTCTACCCATGTCTTGTCTGAAGACAGTAGTTCCATTTTTTTTTTTAAAGTTTCAACAGGACTCTTTATGCACATTTCAAGCTACATATTTTTGGTTGTTGCTGAACTCTTTGGATAATTCACTATTCAAAATAATCCCTACATATTTTATACTGGGCCTACTGTCTAAAACAAGCTGTTGTTACTCTCCTTCCCCTTCCTTTAAGCTAACTGTCTTCTCATTGACTGCCTCTCTAAACAAGTTTGGACAGCAGGTGGGAGGGGCTGTTGTGCCTGAGATAACCATATAAGGGATATCCACTCTCAGTGACGTCATATGAAGCCAAGAGAAGAAAAAAGGTGCTGGAAAACACATGTTTGGAGCAGTCTGAAGCCTTGAAACGTTTTGCTCACATTATTTCATTAGGCATGCTTAATATGAGCATCCACAATATATATAAATGACACAAAAGGTCCCCTTTAATTTACACTGTGTGCCTCAGAGAGGCCTTTTCCTGTTTTGATTGGTTGAGATTAGCTAATTTTTCCAGTTACAGCTTCCTTAGAAAAAGTACCAGGGGAAAGATTCCTTCTCATCCATGTCAAAGGGCGTAATTTGAGTTTAAGTAAACACTGCAGCAAACCATGTCTCAGGGGAATCTGCTCATGCTGCTACCTACCTCACTGTGCACTTTTTATTGCAGCTAAATGTGTAAACGCCCAAACCACAGGTGCAATGCAGTGTGCAAGTAAATGAATTCCAGCAATTCTTTTCTCTTGTACCACCATTTTTACTTCAAAGTCACACATTTGCTTGATGTAGGACTAAAGAGGCTCAAATAGGAAGTTGTCCTTTTGTAAGTCATTTCCAACTAGCTTGTGAGTCACATGAATGTGGTGTCACCAGCTGATTTTAAGAATGAAAAAGTAGAAGTCGTTGAGCTGTTTTCCACCAGCTCATCTCCGGTCCACTCCCTCAGTCTGTGACTCACTGGCATTACTAGGAAGTGCCAGTCTGCTGTGTTTTCTACCCTGCTGTGGACACTGGTCAGACACTTGCTGTTTGCTTGTGAGAGCAAGTGTTGGTCTGGAAAGGGATAAACAATGATTGTAAAGTGTGGCCAGCACCATCAGTGGGAAGTCTGAGTGACTGAAGAGACCAGAAAGCATCAAAGGGAGGGATTTAGCTTTTATTTCTATTTATTTCTATTTATCTGTGGATGCCTCAGTAGAAGATGATGCAGACGCTGGATCAGAGCTCATGCACCGAGGATCGAATCCAGCATGTCCTCGAGCGCTGCCTCAGTCACCTGGGTGTCGACACTCCTGACACACAGCTCTGGAAAGGTAGGACTCAAAAGCAAAGCTGCTTTTAATGGTAACGCTCCAGAAAAATGATTTCATTTGCCTAACAAACCACTATGAGGGGGGGGAAAAAAACATGTTAAAACTACTGATGGAAAAACTAAAAAATCATTAAAAATAGCCTTTTCCAAATAATAACTTAATCAGATTTATACCCTCAAGGAACTGGGAGCTTTCAGAGAAAATGGGAATTGAAAGTGGTGACACACAGAATGAGCAAGTATCCTGTTATGCAAGATCCTTTTTGAAATTTCTAACTAAAATCTCTTCATTCAGAAATGAGGCAGCAAGTGAAAGTGGCGTCATCATTTTCAAGCATCTTTCTGACTATAAGCCGAGTACCTGAACAGTCTGTTTACTGACTGCCATCAGAGTGAAACCTAAAAGGAGAAATACGCAGCTCAGTTCAGGTTTTTAAAAATTTTTTGTCTGCCCTGACTAGCCGGACTGTGCATCAATCGCTGGTCTTTGGAGGAACTTGTGAAGAGAGATCCCCACAACTTCCTCATCCTTCTACAGCAAATACTGAGGAAAACAAAGAAGGTCTGGCTAAAACACCAACATCAATTTCTGCACTGTTTATTGCCATAGGAGGAAAGGCAGTGGTTTCAAATCAAGGTTTTACTTCCTCTACAGGTGCTGGAGCAGTGTCAGTATGAGCTGGTGGTGCCGCTCTCGCTCTTGTTCTCTTCCACCCTCCTGAGAGTGAGTTGGTATTTACTGATCAGGACAGACATTATCAGCTGCACAGTAAAAACATTTGTGGAACTTACATTAACACTTACTCACTTTTGCAGGCTCCTTACTTGCCAGCAGACTGCGGCGTGCTGCAGGACGCCAACCTGTTGTTCCATGGTTTCCTGTCCTGGCCCGAGCCCTGCAGTTCTGCTGCTAAACGTCTGCTAAATATCATCCAGCAGGAGCTCCGAGCACCAGGTTGCAATGAAACTAATACGCACAGCAGTGAAATATGAAAGATATAACAATAGATACCACTGATAGTTACTACTAGCTAAGTGTTTGTTCAATAATAGTGAGCGTCATTGGCAACAAAGCCAGTTTAATAGAAACAAGAAGAAGAAGGTTCTATCATTTAATCGGAGAAGGAGGAAGCCAGCTGAGTCCAAAACAAAGCAGCTAACAGATAGTTTAGAGTTACCTCAAAGCTACTGATCAGTGTTAATGTTAATCAGACTTGGTTAATTAGGTTAATCAGACTTGACCAAACAATCCTAAATGGTGGTTAAATCTGTTGGTAAAAGTGGAAACTTTCACCAGTAGAATTAACTGCCACCTACCATGAATCCACTCAGTGACTGACTGCTGTTGACACTGAAGGCCTAAGAGAGTTCATTTGGTGGAGTCGTGTTGACACATGAAAATATAGAAACCACAGGTTTGGTTAATTACCATGTGACCACATGGAGGCAGTGTTTCCTTGATGAAATCTCATGCATTCATACATGTAGATCCATGTATTTGATCTTTCTCTTATTTGTTTGCTGTAGGTATTTCATTTCAAAGACTGGTAAGGACGGAGCAGGGTATTTCCCATGAGATTCACTGCTCTAAAACCATGTAAGTCTATGAAAAATGTAATGATTACAGAATGTGAGTGAAAATATTAAAAATATCTTTTAAATGAGCTAAAGATTGCTGCTATTTCTGTGCAAACTAAACATCTGCGTGTGTGTGTTTGTGGGCGTTAATGTATGCAGCACGGTACTGCTGGTGAGTCCAGACGACAATGTTCCTCCAGAGGTGCAGTCTGTCTCCGAGCAGCTGAGTGCCTCCCAGCATTGCAGCAAAGACGTCACCATCACTCTGATCCTTCACAGCTTTCAGGCAGCTCTGGGCACCAAACATGACCTACAGGAACTCCACAAAGCCCTGCAGGTGACTCCCCACTGACTGTTTTGGTAACGCTTTCTAATGCGACTATGGTGTACTTTTCAAAGGCACGGGGCTACTCTAAAATAAGTACAGTTTAGTTACAAGGTAACATGAGGAAATATCTTTTTTTTTTCTTCTGCACAATTACCAAGAAATTACACATTACTTAAAATCACTTACTTGAATTAGCTTACGGTATAATTATTTCTTTGCTTCCTGTAAAAATCTGACTTGCCTCCCCCATATTCTAGCATACCCCACCTTTATTTGTAGGTCAATATTATTTTATTGTAATTTCACTGTATTACAGGAGAATTACATCCCTAGTTACAACCTGTAAATATCTAAATGTTCTTCACAATTTTTCCCTTTAAAGTTTTTTTGTTGTTTTTTTTTTTTTTTAATGTTTCTTTCAGAGTAAGCATCCTGAGGAGCTGGACCAGATTCTGCAGTCACTGACGGAAAGCATGGAGATGGCAGCCTCTGCAGCAGATCTTGAATCAGCGAGAGAGGGTATACTCCAAAGCATGGAGAGGCTCAAAGAAAGCCTTGCTGTACCTGCTCGTGCTGATGAAGGCACAGACATGGGTAGGTCAGAGAATAACACGAATAACATAAAAGCACTATATATGAAAATGGTGCTGTTCTCTTTAATCTCAGTATTTCCTCTTCTCATCAGGAGCTGTTGACATTTTCACCCTGCCCTTCCCCAAATGCCACAAATGCCACTGGGAAAATGATAACTTTGGTAACAAGTTCAGTTCAAACAGATTTATAACTAAAGCTTCCTTTAACTGAGCTACAGGACTGTTTTTATTCCACACTAATCCTGCTCTTTGCATCACTGCAGATGTTCTGAAACACATTCTTGGAGCTCAGAATGACATGGATTCATCAGACTGTTTCCATAAAACCGGACTTGACGACGACGACAATAACGACACCAGCTTCGATGAGGAAGACGAACTGGAAGGAAACAAAGATGATCACGAGTTTCAAAGTCATCGCATCTCCACTGCATCCTCATCCTCCAGGGACTCCGGCTACTCTCTGTCCTCCAGCTGGTCTGTGCCGTCTGGCTCATCGGGTGTGGAATCGGGCGAGGAGACAACACAGGAGGACATAGAGGAAAGACAAGACAGCCAGCCCAAACCTAGAAAGAAACCCAAGAAGAAGTCCAGATCCCTCCTAGGCTTCTCCTTGCTTTTCAAGACCCCTCGCAGTCCTAGGGTTTGCCGCCGTGTCCAGAGCATGGCCTACCACAAAGACTTTCAAAGAACTCAGTCACAGCTCAAACCCTCCAAGGTTCATCCCCTTCATGAGTCCCCTGCTCCCTTGGATCCTCTTTCCCCCCAGAAGCATTTGTGCGTCCGCAGGAGGCCGATCCTGAGTTGCAACGAGGAGGATCTGGTAGAAGCACCTACCCTCATCAAGGTGGTAGTGTTTGGAGGTGACAGAGAGGCTGGAAGGCTGGCCAGAGCCTACAGCGATCTGCATCAGAAAGAGAGCAAATGTCCCCAGCTCACCAAGGTGTGCAAGCTGCAGTTTTACTTTGTTCCCACCAAGAGACGAAGTGGAAGTCCGGGAGGAGGGCACACACCAACTGAGGAGTGGATAGGAGGTTTAACCAAAACCCCTGCCTCTGTGGTGAGAGCATCTGCCACCTCTGCATTTCACTTTATCCCATCTTTTATCTCCGTATGTTCATAGATAGGATGGCACCACTTTTAAAGAGTAATTCTTAAAACAGCTTTTACTTTCATTGATCAGCTATAAATGAGCACTTTTTGTGCCAGGCTCTAAAAAAACATCCCTTCATTGTTCCTAATAAATTTTCTTTCTCTCTAGGACTCAAATATATAGACTGTAGATTAAAGATGGATGTAGCCAGTGCATTTCTTTTAGTTCTGTTTTTGTTGTTTGTTTGTTTTTTTCACTTAACTTTACAAAACCAACTTGGTAACAACTTGTCATAGCAACACCTCAAAATCTGCTTTATACAATCAGCTTCTCTCTAAATAGATTCATGTCAAAATGGACACTGCTTTGTGTTAAATAAAACTTCAAGAAATGATATTTTGACATAATTAACGAAGGGAGACGAGAAGTCACTTTCTCATAGACTTCTAAAAAGTCTGGAAGAGAGGAGTCGCCCCCTGCTGGCAGTTAGAACTATTTCATCAGACTGTTTCTTTATAAGTAGCTGACACTATTTCTGTACATTACCCAAAGCATTAGTTTTTTGAGTTACTATTAATATGATTTTGAAGACATTTTTTTTAACAACCTGCAATTTCTGAAGTTTTCTCGTTATAAACTTAATACAAACTCAGTGGCCAGTTTATTAGGTGCACCTTGCTAGTACTGGGTTTACTAGCTACTACTTTCAGAGATTTTGGTCCATACTGACTTGATAGCATCAAACAGTTGCTGCAGATTTATCGGCTGCACAACACACCAGGCAATATGGTAGTATTAAGCATTGAGTATTGTAAAATAACAGCCATGTTTTTATGGGCGCGCTAACAGTTTGGGTAATGAAACGTCATCCATGTAACTGAACAGACAACCTTACTTTTCATACAGGACTCAAATGGCCTTGCACTGGACGACTGTACAACAGATATAGCCCACATGCTGGGTATAATGGATCCCTGGTATGAGCGAAATGTCCTCAGTCTTCTCAGCTTGTCCTCTGACGTGCTCTCTCAGGTATATTTGACACAGTCACCATCACCTCTTAGTGTTTCATATGGCACACAGCAGAAGTCTATAAAAGTCAATGATGTTTTTCCAATCACTGTCCTTAAGTGATGACATTGAATTACAGGGAATAAAGAATCCAGTGTCCTTGTTTTGTTTTTTCTTAGAGCAAACTAGCACTAAAAGTAAGGTAGGCCTCATTTTGGACTCATCCTTTGAGGACTTATGCGAGGCACTTGCTATATGGAAGGAGCAATGAAATGGCTGGAGATCATACTGATGATGTTAGTCTAACTTTATAGTAAATCTCTCAGTTTTTCCATGTGTGGAGGACTTTTTGGAGATCTGAAAACACCTCTTGAACTGAATCAGTTTTGCGGAGACTTTTCAGTGTTTCTGAAGTTCATCCTCAAAATAGCAGACCTTTTCAGTTCTCCTTATTTACACCTCATACCAGGTTGGGCAAAGCTACTTTAATGAGCATACTTAATTTATGCACATGCTGTCAACATGACAACATGGTTTGTTTTGTTTTTTAAATGACTCAGGCGGCCTCAAAGGATGACAGCCTCTCGCACAGCAACGGCGGCATGGAGCAGCTCCCCCTGCTGGCTGATTTGGTGCTTTATTACTGCAGACATGCAGACCAGCCTGTTCTGGTGCAGCTCTACCAGGTTGAGGTCAGAGCAAATCCATGGGCACACACGCACGCAAACAGACACACACACAGACATGCACAGGACACAATAACCACGAATACTTCCTTCCTCCGCACAGCTCACCCTGGTTGGAGGAGAGAGGAGAAGGGAAGTGTTTATTCAGTCTCTGGAGCTCGGACACACAGCTGGTACCAGAGCTGTGAAGGCCATGGGTGAGTCACGCTCTGAAATCAGTCTGTGATGTCTTTAGTCAGACAGCAGCGACACCATTCAGGCAAAAACACACTTTTGCACATGCACGTCTAATTTTGCCTTGTGTTCTTTCTGAAGGTGCTGCCAGCAAAAGGTTTGGAATTGATGAAGAACGAGAGGCTGTCCCTCTAACACTAAGCCTTGCGTACAACAAGGTATTGTTCCCACACACTCACTTCCTACAACACAAGCAATAAGATGATGTTTAAATTCACAGCCTGGCATATTTCCTTAATCTGTGACTCGGCTACAGGTGGCAATCAGTGGGAGGAGCCAGTGGATCAATAAAGAAATAATGTGCACATCGATTAATCTTCACAAACAGTGGAGGACACCTCAGGAGCTCGGTGCGTGTGATTCCCAATTCTTCTTTTTTTTTTTGTCTTTGTTTTACATCTGCTTTGTTGTAAGTTAAGCTAATCAAATATTGCCTGTGCAGATTCAGCAGAGAGCCTGCAGCTCACAATGACTGAAGTCCTGAAGAGGCAGTGCTCCAAGTCCAAAAAGGGCTACAAACAGGTGAAGGTGATATTAAATGTAATCACGTGCTCGCTCTCCCTTTGAAACAACCTCCCTGCCCTTCCTCACACTTCTTCTCCCTCCGGCAGCACATCTCAGTCTCAGAAGTGAAGGTGGACAAGGTGCAGGTGGACGGCAGAGATGTCGGGACGACATTTGCTGTGTGTTTGGATCAGGATGAAAAGAAGTTTATTCAAAGTGTCACCAGGTAAAAAACGAAGCATTGCCTCTGACTTTGGTGGCAAAAAGAGTTCCTCCTGCATTTTAAAGCTTTGGGGAAAAAAAATATTCTCTTATACTTGACTTAAATGAAAGGATCAATGCAACGTGTTAAAATTACACTGTTACAAGTAAAAGATGTGTTTTCTAAACCCCACTAAAGTAAAAGTGCAGACGTATTAGCAGCAAAAAGTATCAAAAAGATTCATTATGATGGACAGTTGTTGAGCTGCTGATCTTTCATATTTATAACTTGAAAAACGTATAATATATCACCTCAGTGTTTCATTTGCCCAGATGGGATTCCTAGATAAAGAAAACACTCTCACCAAACTTCAAAATACTGTAACTTATAATGTTTTGGAGCATAAATTGATAATAAAAAGTAAAATTAGTCATTTTATCCAGACTTCCACAAAAACCTTAGATAAAAAGCCCAAAGCTTGTGGATTTATTACAGTTTCTTTATGACCTTTCTTTTCTGTTTACAAAATATGAAAAAGTTCCCCAGGACCCAATTTAAGCAACAGGACTAATTGGCATCAACTTTTTTTCAAGTCTCATTTTTAAAGCATTTTCCAGATCTACGTCTTCTTCATAAGGAAGGACACCAGATGACCTGCTGCAGTTTTGTATTTGTGCATTACTGTAGCATTAACAACAAAACCTTAAAGGACATTTTGCATGACATGCCAACACACAAGCATTTCATGTGTCTTTTCACACTCTTTACTCCCAATTATGAAGCACAACACATCAACAGCACTTAATATCCTCTATTTAAATATCAACTAAACAAAGCTGAACCAAAGCGTTCTGTATATGTTATCTTGTGTTGTTGTCAGTGCCTATATACCATATATACACTGTCCTCATGTATATGCTGTATATATAGTAACGAGTTCACCGTCCCTGATTTATTCCATAATTTATTCCAACGTCTTTGCACTCAGCACCATTGCACATTTACATACAAATATGCTATACATGTTGTTATTTCCTGTTTTATGGAATCTGTTAAATGCATTGAGAGAAAAGAACGGTGGGTGGGGGGCAAATTTCTTTCTTGTATGTGTGTGCGTAATAAAGCTGATTCTGATAAACGTGAGGTCGGTAGTTTTGAGTGATCCTCAGAATCTCCTTTTTCTCCAAATGTGAGTCACAACCTCAGCGTGCACAGAGTCTAATGGAGTGTTGCTCTGTCTCGCCCGCAGGTGTGAGGTGTCTCTGTGCTGTAAACCGGGAAGCGGTTTGGACTGGAGGACCTACAAGCCGCTGCTGGGCCAAGTTCAGCCTCTGCACCCGTCCTACTGCTCTATGCTCTGCCTCCCCATTACCTCTTTCTCGTCCTCATGTCCATGACCGGCTCGATGCAGCGCTGAAGAAGAAGAAAACTGTGGGAGTCTTTCTAATGCTAGGATGTTTGAGGGGCAGGGACACTGCACAGCTGGTGAAAACTAAACAGAATGACAAAGAGTGACATTTTTTCAGGTGTTTGCCACGATTGAGGTTAAGGTGTGCCACCCTGTTGATGAGGAAGTGTACGCGTCTTTTTCTTCTGACACACTGGCACGCTCACTGTGTACTGAGGAATGTGGGTGTACTTGTCGGCTTGTTGGGGGATTTTACAGATTCTTGTCTTACCAGCACTGTTTGGTGGGGGGGGTAAATCTGCTGTGGGTAATTTGAAAACTGATTACTTGAGTACTACTGTGTACATTTTCAAGTCAATAATGTTTAATAAACGAAGCTATTTATTTTCATGTGTTGTTGGTTTTTTAAACCTTCATGAGCTTTTGCATTTCATTTTGTTTTTATAGCTCACCCAACTGAAATAAAGAAGACACTCATCTGTGTTTGGATAGTGAGGTTTTGTTTCAGAATTTTATTTCCTCCAATGAGTAAATCACACCCTCCCAAGCATACTTAAGATAGTAATGTGATGATCATCATGGCATTATGCAAGTAACAGGAAGCAGCAGGGAATCTTCAGGAGGAAACTGTTTTCATACTTACTTGAAGACACTCGCTCACTCGGAGAGAAGCTTCCGTTGGTAAGCTGTGGAGAAATGCGGGCTGTATAGAGAGCAGGAGTGAAAGTAACAATGCTTTGCGCAATGCGATGTATATATAGCTGAGCCAGTCATCGGACAACAAAGCAGAAGTGCGCTTACCTATCTCTGCAGGGTATCAGGTATTTGTACTCGGTTCCATTTTTCTCGTTTCGGTTGTTGGGCTGTTGGGGACTAGTGCAGCCAAGTCGGTGCTGAACTTTGTCCTCAGAGGAGACGGCTTTTTTTGGTTTGTTCTGGTTTGAGTCAGCTGTGCTAAAATTAATCCTTCAAAAACTCTGAGGAGCGGAAAGGATGGTCGATCCCACAGGTGAGGGTTTTCATTTCCTCATGAGCATGCTCGTTTCTCCAGTAAAAGCTGCAGTTTCGGAGTCTAGAGAATGCAAACAAAATGTGTGTGCACGTGTGTGCATGTGTGTGTGTGTGTGTGTGTGTGTGTGTTTTAACAGCTGAAGCGGACCTCTCCTCCACTTTGGACTCCAGCTTGTATGATGATGTCCAGGCTCTTTTCAAAGAGATAAAGAGCAATAGTTGTTCCCACAAAGGTACCCAATACTGAAAGTATATAAGCGCACTGATATCAAAGTCTGCAGTCAAACAGTAACATAGTGAATTATTAAAAACTCGTCATCATTGCTGAGAAACGTGTTTGTCTAGTAAAACAAACGCATCTGTTCGCAGATAGTTTGCATCAACACAGGCGATCATTTTAACTGTATTGTTTATTTACTAATTATAATAAATAGATTCTAAAAATGTGATAGTTTATGATATATTACCTTATCACTTCCTATTCTCCTTCCCTTTATTTGCAATCTTTTACACATACACATACAGTCACTGGACACTTTATTAGGCACATGTTCCTAATATTGGGATAGACCGCTTTTGCCTTCAGAACTGCATTAATTCAACAAGCTGCTGGAAACATTCATCAGAGGTTTTTGGTGTACGTTGACGTGACAGCATCACTAAGCTGCTGCAGATTTGTTGGCTGCACATCCATGATGTGACTCTCCCAAAGATGCTCTATTTGACTGAGATCTGGTGAGAAGGCCACCAGCAGCAGCCTGAACCTGTGATACAAAGCAGGATGGATCCATGCTTTCATGCTGTTTCATGCTAATTTTGACCCTACCACCCGAATGTTGCAGCAGAAATTAAGATTAATCAGACGAGGCAACATTTTTCCAATCTTCTGTTGTCCTGTGCAAACTGTACTGTAGCCTCAGTTTCCTGTTTTTTTGGTCACAGGAGTGGCAGCCTGTTGGTGGAGCCCTGTCTGCCCACAAGGTGGGCATATGTGTTCATATGTGCATTCAAAGATCCTCTTCACCTCGGCTGTAACTAGTGGTTATTTGAGTTACCATTGCCTTTATCAGCTTGAAGCAACGTGCCCCTTCATCTCTCACCTCTGAACTCAACAAGGCATTTTCACCCAGAGAACCATCGCTCACTGGATATTTTCTCTTCTTCTGGTCATTCTCTGGAAACTCTTGAGATGGTTGTGTGGGAAAATCACACACATGATCAGCAGTTTCCGAAATGCTCAGATCATGGTACCTGATTGGCACCAACAACCATTCTGATGCTCGATTTGAACTTCAGCAGGTCATCTTGACCTTGTCTACATAATTAAATCCTTTGAGCTGGTGCCACGGGATTGACTGATTAGATATTTCCATTAATGATGAGTTGAGCACATGTACCTAACAAAGTGGCCGGTGAGTGTAAAGTATTAACACATGACTATGTGACTCCTAAAGCTGTGATTTATAGTTTTGAATGAGGGATACCTAATAAGGGGCGGCTGAGCTTAGTTATTTTAAGCTAATTAGCTAGTAGTAGTGGTATCAACCTTCGTTTAGCTGCTAAAACAGTTAGTCACACTTATTTGAGACAATGCAATCAAACTACTGTCTGTCTGATGTGCAGGAATGCTGGTATGGAACCTCCAAAGGAAGGTGGAAGTCAATCCTTCCTGCAGCCTTTCAATAATCTCAATTCTGGTCCAAAAGCTGGAGAATAAGCTAACAAGAGTTTCCAAGGTTCGTCCTTCATCAAGTCTAGTCAAAATCAAGTTTAAAAATGCATGCAGTTATGCAAAAGCTTCAGTTATGCATTTAAAGACTTTCCTTTCTTTACATCTGCTTAAAAAGTGCAAAGTGAATTCAAATACTGAATTCTTGTTTGTCTGGGGTTTTTTGGCTGCTGTAGATCCATGAGAAAAAAACCTACATGCCTATCATCCCAGTGCTGCACACTCTCTACTATGTAGTCATTCAGGTAAGACGCACTTGGCAACACAAAGCTGAAAATACGATATTGTTCATGAAAACACAGCAACAGCAACAAGCTGTAAATAGTGTACAAATACAGGCTGAAAGGCTTTTCTGTATTTCAATATCCAGTCAGGTGTCACAATTCCTAAAAGCCTTTATCACAAAGCGTATGAGTGTTTGGGGAAACTGCTGATACTGCCATCGCCATACTCCGCTGTGGCTCTGCACACTCTGAGGAGAATCAAGATGGAAATGACTGCACCAGGTATCACGTATCCTTACACGCATGACCTCAAAACTAAAATCCGCCCTCACTCTTACCAGACAAACCCTTTCCTCAACAGGCTGTCTGTATCTGAAGAGAGTCATCGCAGAGCAAAATATCAAGAGTCAGCATTTTGCTGCGAGGGAAAAGTAAACAGGCTGCATTGAAAGACCTCCAGGCTGTATCAGAATGATTCAACGGTATATCGCAACATTATTGTCTCCTGCTTGTGTCCTCCAGAGTGTTTTTGCTGGCAGACCCAGCTGTGTTTTCTGCTCAACTGGAAGCTACGGTTAGAGCGTACTTGGACGTGTCACGCCGGCTCACAAACACACAGACTATGGAGAAAAGTGTGCTTTTCCGTGTGCTGCAGACAGGGTTAGAGATGACCTGCCAAAGCTCCAGACTGGCTCAAGCTCTTGAGGTAAACACATCAGTGAAGGTGCTTTGGACAAAGAAACAGTCGTGATCCCCAGAGGATGAATCCCAATAATTTTCATGATCCCAGATTTATTATTTACTATGTATATGAATATAAACATAAGCTACATGAACTAATCACCCAGTAGTTCAAAGAGTATATATGTATAAATCAGGCTTCATAGCAGAGGTTTCAAAAACAGCCACGGTGGTTATTTCCATCATTCATATACAGTCTTTGCCAGTAGATTGAAATTTTTAGTGATCCTCGGAAATCTCAAACAGTGGCTTGATTTCTCTAAATATAAAAGTAACATGTACTGCTCAGAAAAATAAAATAAAGGAAAACTTAACAAAATTAACTTTTTTTGCTGTGATTTTGAGTCCAGCACTGAAAGGATTTGTTTTCCACTGATTGTTCTTGTGTCATTTTGTTCCTTTATTCTCATCAAACTATTCATCAAGATCTGATGTGTTCCTCTGATTTTTTTTTCTTCCAGGTTTTAAAGGACTATGATGTGAAGCAATATTTCCAGGATGTGGTTGAAACTGTGAAGCAGAGTTTACAGCATGGTCCCGGCGGTCGTGCGGATTATCTGAACAGACTGAAGCAGATATACAAAGACATCTTGGCTGCCTCTGAAAAAGGTCTGCATGTAGTCGGTTATAACACATGTTATTCTAAGCGGAGATAATAATAATAATAATAATAATATTTCTCATCCACTTCTCTCAGATGTAATGAATGATGAACAAGGTCCTGTGTACAGCACTACAGTGCCCTTGCCAGAGATGAACTTCCTCATGTGGACAGATGAAGAGATGCTATGTGAGCCCATCAAACAAACAAGAACTGATGCTTCATATCTATAATCTTACCACACATACAAGAAGGTTGCAGTTTTACTTGAAACTGACACTAAATTTGTCTTTCCTTAAGGGAATCTGTTGGCAGACTTCGCCCTAACTTTTGGCTCCAACTCCAGCAAGGATGGCAAAGAAAGTATCTCAAGAGACAGCGGGATAGTGAAAGACTTAAAGGACCCAGACGACGCAGAGCAGCCTCCTTACAGAGCTCCAAAGCAAGTGCGGGAACGGAGAAATGCCTTGAAGAGCTCAAGGTCTGCAGAACTGAGTCTGATGAAGGAGAAGATGAAGGAAGATGTTACCGGAAACTCGCCTCTACTCAAAGAGGAGCGAAGTCACACGGCTCGAGTGGTGGTACTGGGGGACGATAGCACCCTGGGAAGGCTCACCAAGGCTTATTACGTCATACGGTGAGGGTCCCAAATACTGGAGTGTGTGTGTGTGTGTGCATGCCTACTTTTAAATAAACTTTTCTAAAAATTTCCATACAGCAAGAAAGAGGCCAAACGTAATATGCTGACCAAAAAACTAGACCTGCAGCTGTACTACATCCCAGTCTCTGATGCAGAGCTTTTGCCGAGTGCACCTGTGAGTTACACTGACACATTCAAAGCAGCACTGACAGGTGTGAGTGTAGAGGACTAAGTAACTCTTACTACTCCTCACAGGATGAGAGCAGGTTGTCTTTGGCGTCCTGTTTGGAGAGAGTGGATCCATGGTACAGTGTCAACGTTAGCAGTCTGGGAGCTGCCATCCCCACGCTCCCTGAGCTGGTAACCAACTGTAGGGATTACATCTTATTAATAATAACAATATAGAGTTCATCTAATCCTGTCCGCCCTTTGCACAGCCTTCTGTTCCCAGGAAACCATCAGAGCTGAACCTTTACCTGTTGGACACCCTGTGTTACTACCTTCGCTGTGGAACACAGCCAGTTAACCTCCCGGTCTACTCAGTTAAGGTACAGCAGAGCTATCATGTGTAGATAGTGGGTTTTACATGCATTCAAATGTGGAAGGCAAAAAGCAAGGCTGGCTTTTCATGTGTCAAACACTGTAGCAGACAATTCAGCTAAAAACAAAATAATAATAAATAATGTCTATTTTTCTTACTTAAAGCTGGACTTGTGTCAGATCCTGTAACTGCGTGTTGTTTTTGAGTTTTAGCATTAGCTGTAGTTTGGACAATAAAACACTTTTGGAAACACTTTTTTTTCCCAAGTGTTAGCATAAAAATATTTTTCATACAGCGTGTGGAGAACAAATCTGAGCTAACATGAGAGAAAACGTTTGACTTTATTTACTAGGTGGACCAAATCAGAGTACATCTCAGTTCATAATAACTTCACAAGCTTTTTGGTGACATGCATATGCACTCACTGGCCAGTTTATTAGGTACACTTTGCCTATTCCCTTATTCCCATCTGAGCTGAATAAATTCTTTGCGACACAGATTCTACAAGATGCTGGAAACCTTCCTCAGAGATTTTGGTGTGTTGATACAAGATAATGTTCAGTTTTGGTGAACCCATTCTAATTCTAAAAGTATTCTGATTCTGATTGTAGCCACAGTTTCCTGTTATTAGCTGACAAGAGCAGCGAACAGTGTGGTCTTCTGCTGCTGCAGCCCATCTGCTTAAATGTGTTGTGTGTTCAGAGATGCTTTTCTGCATACTTTGTTTGTAATAAGTGGCTATTTGCGTAACAATTTCCTTCCCATCGGCTCAAAAAAGTCTGGCCATTCTCCTCTGTCCCTAGGATAACCCCAGCGGACCAGCAGTTTCTAAAATACTCAAATCACGGTGCTCAGTTTGAACTTCAGCAGGTCGCCTTGACCTACATGCCTTTATAAACATATGTGACTTGATCCTTACTACACGGCTGAATGCACTGAGTTGCTGATTTTTTGATTCAATAATTGCATCAATTAGCAGATGAACATGCGTGCCTAATAAAGTGGCAGATGGGTGTTCAAATGTCTTTCCAGCTCATTCACTGTTTCCAAACAAATTCAAATGTTACAGCTTTAAGGAAACTAAGTTTAGTAGTTTATCTTTGAAACGAGGCGCTCACTTCAGTGTACAGTCTGGTAGGTCCTGTCATTTATTTATTGACGCTGTTTTTTGATTGGATTAAATATGCTGTGTGTTTAGATGACCCGCTCCAACTCTGATCTGGCCTCAGTGGAGGAGCTGTTTGTGTCCCACCTGGAGGCCGACATCCCAGATTTCAGACACCTTAAAGACCAGCAGCAGAGTATGTGTGCGAATCTCTTTCTGTGCATGTGTGTGTGGATATTGATGTAACCATGGTAACAGATGGTGAGATAAATTGGCTCGTCTTTGACAGGGGAACCCTCTGTACGACAAAAGAAGTCATCAGTGGAACTCTTTGGGGTGGTTCTGTCGGTCAGCTACACAAAGGTACACCCCTTATCCTTTTACACTCATTAACACTTTCACACAGACTCACACTCACTGATGTTCTCAACAGGCCACTTTAAGCAAACGAGATGTTAAAGGAGAGGCATCTATGACCTGGCGTGTGGTGATTACCTCAGAGCCGGCTGCTTCAGCATCAGGTTTGTTGTTGGTTTTCTTTGTTTGTTTGGTTTTTTGATCGATTGCTTTATTTCAGTGCAATAAGAATTACTTGGAGAAAAAACGGAGTCATCCTTTTCATTTTGTTTAGGGGAGAGTTACCTGACTGCGAGTTTTGACAGTCTGAACCCAGCATACAACACAGTAAGACGTTATTCTCCTCTGCCTTGGATTATTGGCTAGTTATATCTCATTATGTATAATGCAGTGGAAGTGCTATATCCATATCTGAAGGCAACCGTTAACTGAATCTGTTAATGATAGAAAATCGAAACTCGAAACATCAGCATCAGGACAATAGAGCAACGATCACTCTGCGTGTGTCTGGACAAAGACCCTCGCAGGACATACACCGATGTCCAAAAGTAATTTTATGCTTCTTCTGCTTTTACTTGTCCATTTTCACCATTAAAAAAAAACTAAAATGCTGCATTGTTCTTTTACAGAATAGAAATCTCTCCGTGCTTGGACCCAGGATGCAACATTCAGTGTAGGTACAGCATTGGCAGCGAGCGAGAGCTGCCACTCAGCAAGTATCTGGACAAAGTCATGTCACTGCCAATCAACAGCTTCTCTGGTGTCAGCATGTGAGGGACACAGGCTGACTGCTTCACAGTCATCTTAATGTTACATTAGCAAAGGATATCCATCCATCCATCGATCAATTCATTTTCTTCACCTCTCATACAGTTCAGGGTCGTGGTGGGCTAGAGCCAGAGCCAGAGGCGGGGTCACCTGAATAGGTCACCTCTGCATTGCAGAGTAGAATCGTCTACACTGTCTTCTGTTTAGTAACAATAATGTTAATCCCTTTGCATCCTCTTAATTTAGTAACACATGATTATTTGGATTCAAAGTGCAAGTATTTCTCTCGCTAACTGAATTATAAATGCTCGCAAATACTGTGATAAGAGTTAGCAGTCAGCGGTGAGATCTTCTACATGAGGAAAAGTAGTCAGCTTCTACTAACTAAGGATGCTGAGCGAGTCTGCATGTCGAGTATCCCAATGCATCCACCCCTGAGTGTGTGAATGTCAGAGGTGTGTCTGCAACAGGAAAAAAGTGCTTGTATGAATTGGCATAATTGGTTGAATGAGGTTTGCAGTAAAATGTGCTTTGAGTGTTCGGTTAGAGTATAAATGCTCTACATAAGTACCTGTCCAGCTACTATGCTTCAAAGACAAAGTACTACAAGTATCAAAGTGCTCATTACCTGTGACCATTTTTCACTAATAAACTTTATATTTTATAAGCTGGCCGTGGATTTTTTTTATGTCATAAATCAACTTAATCAGTGCAGTGAAATACTACAGTGACATCCAGCAGACGAGGTTAAAGTCCCACATAGTTGGAAGGTAAAAAAAACAAAAACAATTATAAACATATATGTGACTTTAACCTCTTGATGTATGTAAATTTTTATGCCTCTCAAGTTGAATCGCCCCATGTGACACCTGTTAGAGAGCAGAGGTGTGAAAAACAACATATACTGGAGTTTGTTCCTTTCTGCTTACTATCAAACTCGTCCTGTACGATGCTTTTCGTGACTTGAGCCATGATCCAGGAAAACAAAAGAAAAGAAGTCCAGGGATTCAAATCCCCCCCAAAAAGGGGGTCATTATAAAGTCTGTGTCAGTACTAATCACACTAACTGAAGTGGTTCTTACTGAAGATTTTATCTTTGTACTGAGGAGACAAATACAAAATTGAAACCATATGACCTGCTTTAATAACGTGTAATTAGACATCAAAACAGAGGCGTTGGAGCTCTCTGATCACTCTCTAATGAACTGTGCCTGTGGCCGAATTCGACCTGCAATGATGCTCTCTGTGGCGCACACAGGCATCCACACCAACAGGAGGAGCTGCAGTCGTGGGAATCTGCACCTCCAGGTGTGAACTCGCACTGCTGCTGCTGCTGAGCGCGTACCCGACTGTCACAGGTGTCCTGCGCTCAGAGCACCAAAGGTTCAAACCCGTGAGTGCGCTGTCCCAGTCGCGGGTGGGAAATGATCGACAGAAGAGGATAAGGAACTTGGGCAGAAGTTAAAAGGTAAATTTTAAACTTTTTTTTTCTTCTTCCTTCATAAAGTTGGCGTGACGTGGACTAGTACTCTTGCAGGTACAGGTGCGTCCAGCCCGACGGGTGGTTTCCTGACAGTCTGTCAGTTCCTCGTTTTTTTCGTGTCAGCTTATTTCCGCAAAGGCAATGAAGTCGCTGTAGGGCGATCATATGAGTCTGTCTGCTTCGCCTGTGAGTGTGGATAAGTTACTGTTAAAACAGATACTTTGTTATTGCTGGAGCTACAGCGAATTAAACGAGGGCCAGCCCTCAACTCATTTATTAAGGGCCTCTACCGCATTAGGAACAGCGTGAGGAATCATTTTATTACCTGAGAACAGAAATAAATTGCCTGGATACCTGGAGCAGTCCATTTATTTGTTTAAACAAGTCTATATCGCCAACAAATGACAAAATATGACTAAAATTAATGTCCTCATTTAATTTTTTTTAATGCTATACAAGGATAACATGACAGGTGTTTACTTTGACTGCACAAGCGTTATCTGTGAGCAGGTAATGAATAATATGGATTCATTTTTAAATGACTGGACATGAAGAACTTGAGCTTATTATATAATATTATACTACAGTATATTTCTATTTCTATATTTCTAACTAGGCATCTTGACAATACTTTCTTTAAATATTTAACACATTCTACGGTCAACTTGAAGAAAAGCAGATCTGAAAATGTAAAAGTGAGGTCAGAGGTCAAATGCCACGTGATATTTAGAGGCAAACTGTAATGTGATATTTAGAATCCTCATACACCAGTATCATTTCCTTATTGTTGCCAATACGAACAAAGGCAGCAGAATCTGAAGCACAGTTCTGAAGATAAACGACATTTTATGAAAGTTTGACTTTATTTGACCTTGAAGAAGAGGTCAGAGGTCAAAGGAACATAATATTTAGAATCCCTATATATCTATATGCTGTCAATGCAAACAATGGCAGTAACAAACATAGTTTTAAATGGCTTTATATAGCATTATTACCACTCTGACCTTTAGATAAATTTGCTTTTCCTTAAGGAGAGGTCAGAGGTCAAATCTTTGTACAGGACTTCTGTATGTTGACAATACACTCCACACTTATTAGATTTATAGGTTCTAAGTTTTAAGACTGCTCCTTGGCGGAGGTCATGATCCCAAACATATTCTTGTGCACAGTATTCACGCTGGGTTTATATCTTGACTTATATCAGGCAAGATATAAACCCATGTCTTATACCCCTGCTAGGGAGATGTGATGGACAATTTCACAGATTTTACAGCAGATTCAGGAAAATAACTGCAGTCTAAACATGAATACTTCAAGAAGCTCTGATTCCTTTTCAGAATGAATTAGCATCAAAAGACTGAAATATCTGCACTTACATTTTTATATTTTCTCTCTGTCTCTCTCAGTTTGAATCGCTCCATGTGACAGCTAGCAAGACAGACTCTAAGCTGCTCAAACATGAAGAGGATCAAGCAGATTGACATAAAGCGAGCCCTCGCTATGGCTGGCACCTTTAACTTCCTGTGCTCCTGCGCTAGAGCATGCTTGCTGCCCTTCCTCACCCTGTACTTCAGACAGCTTGGTCTCACTCCTGCCATGACGGGCATCATCATGGGTACCAAGCACTTTGTTACGCTGGTGTGGAGCCCCGCGGCAAGCCTGCTCTCCAAACACTACAACAAGAGACGAGCGGTGATCTGCGGCTCCGTCATGTTTTCAGCAGCAGCCGCTCTGCTCCTCCTGCTCATCCCGCCCACAGATGAGCTGCACCCATGGACTTGTAACGCCTCGGATCCGCACGTCGGTCCAACCCAAAATCCATCTGATAAACTGTTAGTAAACAGCACTGGACCTGTAACATCCCACCCAAAACCTCATGTTTCCCAGTCTTTTGTCACTCATCTTCCTGACGCTGATACGAAAGCTCCTGTTATTACAAATGAAACTTCACCTCATCACCATCACAATCAAAATCATACCACTGAATCTCCTCCTCTTTATGTGCCACAAAAGAATGAATCAGAGGTGCTTAACAGTTCCAGCAGCTCTTTGGCAACTCCAGTCAGAAACAAGAGGTCTGAGCTGAAATCACAGCAACCCACGGAGAAGAAAAAGGATGAGAGTTCCTCAGGCTTCCTGGAGAGCCTAAAGGCAATGGACACTCGGCATCAGCTCTTCTTCTTGATACTCATCATTGTGTGTGTGTGGGAGGCGGCATCCGCCCCCCTGGAATGGAATGTAGACGACGGCCTCTACGAATATTTAGATTTCGCGGACGCCTCGGACCGCTACAGCAGCACCAGGCTGTGGGGTGTACTCGGAGCGGCATGCGGGGTTGGGGGAACCGGTCTGCTGGTGAGCCAACTGACATGCCTCATAGCTGCTCAGACCTCGAGGAGTGTGGTGCATTTCTACTGCTATGCCAGCCTGGCATTTCTGGTCCTGCCCCTGGCCATGTCCCTCCCTCTCTACCTGAACAAGAAGCGAGACAGGACCAGCGGACTCCTGAAAGCCCTGCAGCTGGTGCGCGGCTCCCCACGGGCTGTGCTCTGCGTCTTCACCACCCTGCTGGTCGGGGTGGCGAACTCGGCCATTGATAACTTCCTCCTGTGGCAAATGCAGGATCGCGGAAGCAGTGAGCTGCACATGGGACTATCTCTTGCCCTTGCTCTGCTATCGCAGGCTGCCTTCCCTCTGGTGGCTGGCCGAGTCTCCAGGCTGCTCGGCCCGAGGAGGATGCTCGCAGTTGGGGCCGCGAGTCTCGGCCTGCAGTGCTTCTACTACTCCTTCCTCTGGGGAGCGTGGGCTGCACTGCCTGCTCAGGTGCTGAG
Organism: Etia nguti; assembly: GCA_015106755.1. Taxonomy (NCBI): domain Eukaryota; kingdom Metazoa; phylum Chordata; class Actinopteri; order Cichliformes; family Cichlidae; genus Etia; species Etia nguti. The sequence goes on along the minus strand of VUQG01008578.1, from coordinate 56,672 downwards.
CTGTTTCAGCAGCGGAGCCCTCTGGTGGGCCGTGAAGCTCCAGTGTGAGGACATCGCCACACCAGGGGCTGAGAGGAGTGTCAGGAGGGTCTACAAGTCCCTCTCTATTCATCTGGGTAGTGCACTGGGGAGTTTGGCCGGAGGGTTTG
>VUQG01008578.1:26830-56503 GCA_015106755.1 Etia nguti | reverse complement strand
AAAGCATCGGGCTCACGTGGATGTTCAGAGGACTGGCGGTGGTTTTGATGGTGTGGTGTGTGTGCCTGCCTCTGCTCCAGTGGAAAGCCCCCCACCACCACAGGATTAATTATTCCCGCCTGCTGGCAGCGGACGCAAGCGAGGCCAGTGACTCAGAGTCAGAACAGGAGAGAGACTGGCTTGATAAAGCAATGGAAAATGACAGAAGCAACAACAACAATGGAAGGAGGGTAAACCACTAAAACCTCCAGACGGTGAAAATACTGAAAGGAGCATAAAGCAATTCTGTGAATAAGAAGAATAAATTCACTGTCACATAATAAATTCATCAGATTTTGCTATTAATATGGAAATGGGAATCATGGTTCCCCTCGAGCTCTGCAGCCTCTCTTAAAGACATGTCACTCTTCATCACCAGGTTGCACAGTCCAGATTGGGATGATTGATTTCCCGCCCTGACAGGATTCATTACAATCAAAAGTGTTGACTTTTCCTTCTCATTACTTTTCCATCAGAATTAAATGTTACGCCATCCAATCTGTCCCTCCATTTTTTCTTTTCTTTTATCAGTCTGCGAGTGTCAGCTGTATGGATGGATTTTGGGATTCATCTCTGGGCCTCCTGAGCATTTACTAATGTACATTTGCATAAGCGGTTATTGTTTTCTAAAGAAAACAAGGCAGCAGGATTACAGGCGAGCAAATCAATTACTCAGTGCCACCGGGCAGTTTAAACAGCCCGAGGTATTGTGTAAATGGAAGCATGGAAGCTTGTCTCAAGGTGTATAAACACAAGACGTGTGCAAAAGGTGATGCCAAACTGTTGCACCACCACAACCGAACCTGCTGTTAATCAGCTGGAGGAATCGCCGCTGACTGCTCTCACTTATCAACTTTGTGTCTCCCTCTGGACTCTAAACTCTGAACTGAGGATATAGATCAAGTGAGCTGAAAATCTTTGTTTATGTGTATTTAACTGGGGTAACTTGAGCACATTCAGAATGTCTTGTGCAAAAATGACTTGAGTTGTACACTCCTGAGCTGTGAATACATTCAGAAGACACCTGTGTAAGTTTTTATTTGTCTAATTTATATTTCTGCTCATGTCAGATGTTCTCTGTCTATAAAAGATGGAAGTAGCCTGTGAAACCATAAGCCTGCATTTCTTGCAGTGACCAGCAGAGGGCAAATACTACGTTTGGAGAAAGAACTCCAATTATATAGAAGTCTATATAAAAGAGAACCTATTTCTCATCCAATTTATCATAAATGCTTTTCCAATGATTTTATGGTCTCAGTTGCGAGCATCAAGTGTTCTTATTTTGTAAATTATGGTCCAGTCTAGAGTTAAATAGACAATAAATTAGAGTATACTATAAGACATGGCTTTACAAGTACAAATGTAACTCCACAGAGTCCTCGGTCAGATTCAACCTTGCTCAAAATGGCTATGGCCAAACTGCTGAACTAAAAGCTTTAAAAACCAGTCAATGGAGTAACACTGGTTAAGCCCATCTTTTGTATACAGTCTATAGGAATGCTGTAAGTGGAAAAAAATCCCAAAACTTTTTGTCTCCAAATGAAAACTGTGAAATCTGATATTTTACCTCAGGTTATGTCTTCTCTTAAAAGTGCTAAACATTTAATTTCTATGCAGTGAAGTAGCATTGATCTAAGGACTCCATAAGATTATTATAGTTGCAGATTTTTTTTTAATGGTATATAAAAGAAATGATTGTTATGTGTTTGGGGGTTTTGAATAATTATATTGCTAGTTACTTTGTATGACCTGAAAGCCAATGTAAATACTAAAAACTTGAATGTGCGACACATTTTGAGCCAGTTTTAGTAACAGTGTTCACTCTGTCGGGCTTACAGATGTTCTTGCCCTGTCATATAACATGAATGGCAGTCATTTTCCTTCATGTGCTTCTGGGCTTGCAGCAACAAATGTGTGAAGTGTCTGGCTGGATTCCTGGCTGTGGGACATGGCTATCTATGGCACAGTGGCAGCTCCAGCGTGCGGGCAGACGCATGCTGCACTCCCCGAACATCTGGCCTGCTGCCTCGAGGGCCCGCCTGCGTGAAATTGAGTTCTCTCCACTTTGTCGAGAGCTGAACTCAGTCAGGCTCGATGAAAAATTCATGATGAAAGACAGCTGGATTCTCCTGTGGAGAATGCTACTGTTGTGGTTACAGAGGAGGAAACCATTAAAACGGCAGACGTCTGTTTAACCTTTGTTGTCTTTTGTTGTTTTAAAAGGAGGAGTGACCTTTGTGCCTTTGCCTAACATTCAGTGAACTTGCATAGAGATTTTGTTATGACCACCATGGTAGTCCACACTGAGAAACACTGCCATTGACATTGATGATGATGGTTCTCTGAGAGTGGAACCATGAGAGGTATACCCGAACTTTTTGAGGGTGGGATTTGAAAGCTTGACTAAAATGTCTCAGTTCATTGATCTCCATGAATTCTGGTTCAGACTTTCGTACCTCTCTGAAGGTGAAGTCGGTTAAGTTTTGGATTTAAAAAAGCAGAACTTGCTTATAAAGAGATTTCATTCTCCATCTTTGGGAAAGAGTACATTCATGACAAGCACTGCTGTCTATAAATATCACCTGGCATTGCTTTAGGCTCCTTATAATCTGACATCCTTTAAGATCTTAATTTGACGCAGTGTGAAAGAACAAATTTAGTTTGGAGCACTTTTTTCTCTCTTGATGGATTTAATTATAATTTTCCACGTTTTCCCACTTTACACTCGTTGCTTTGCTCCTGCCAGTCAGTAGGTGGAGCCTTGGAGCTCGCATGAGGTGCAGCAGCTTTCTTTTTTTTCCATGCTCAGAGATCCACGGCTGTAGGACTGGATGGACTCAGCATCAGCTGGCAGCTGTCCTCTCTTTGTGTTTCCTCACACGTTTGGGCAATGCTGCATGGACCTGGGGGACACCTTTTAATATTCATTTTAAGCTTGTGCAAGAATCTCCTTTGAATTTCCTCTGCATACAAAGAAGTGGGGGGTTTTCTTTTTAAGAAAATGGAAAAAGAGAGAAAATCCACTCAAGTGTGCAGCGCTCTGGAAGAGGCGCAGGTGGATGAAGCGGCGGAGAAAGCAAGTGAGTTTCTGAGTGTCGTGTTTGAGTTTGTCTGTGTGCGTGTGCTGCCGCTCCGAGAAGTGATCAAGGAAGGAAGCAGACTTTTAGATCCTTGAAGATCGCCACTGTGAGCATCATGTTAAAGTTGTATGTCAGCAGGGCCGTAGCTGGGGCTCCCATGGGCTGCGGCGTTCTATGTGTAAGAGGTTTTCCAGAATAGTTCAATTATCAACATTAATCCCATCTGCTATAGACAATTAATTAAATGATGTCAACCTTTTTTTATTACAATTCTTTTTCATTCCCTAATATACTCAAATTTTAAAATATAAATACACAAATGGCAATAAGAGCAAAATGAAGCAACCAGCAGCTAGGTCTGTAGCAATGTGTCTGAAAGTACTCCTTTAATTTTGTTTTTGTTTTTATGCGAGCAAAAGGTGTCATTGATCCTCTGTAATACAAGTAATCTCTTTAACTGATGTGTAGATTTTTTTTTCCCTTAAAAAAATGAAACTCAGTGGAAGGTAATCTACACATATTCACATTTCTGTGACACAAGAAGAAGAAAAGTGGTGCATTCAGCTGAGGTGTGAACAACAGAGTGTTTGTTGTCTTTTTTTTTTTTTTTACTTACTTAAAGAATGATCCAGCTGTATAAACTCAGCAGACCAAACAAAGTCTCCCAGTGAGTAGTCCTAACAGCTATAGTTTATATGCCGACCAAAATTAGAACATTTTATTTAAAATAACATTTTAAGGAATTTGTAAAAAGATATAAATAGATATTGTGGGAATATGTGTATACAGTTAGGGCCATAAGTATTTGGACAATGACACTTTAAAAAAAAATTTTTTTTATCATAATTAATCTTAAATCAAAAAGTTAAAGCTGTGATTAAAGTGTGGAATTTCAGGTTAGAGTTAAATGTCAATCATATATATTTCACCCTGTAATATTCTTGATATTTATAATTGAGCGATTTGTATATCTTAGTGCTATTTCTTAAATTTGTAATCTTTGTAATATATTGTATTATTTAATTAGTTTAGTCTGTTACTGTTACTGTCTTGGAGCAACTGTAACCCGCATACTTTCCTTGGGGATTATTAAAGTATTCTGATTCTGATTAACAAAAGTGTTTCATTAATTGTTTTAGTAATTACATTTTTATGCATTGTTCTCTGCGTTCAGAGACTCAAAAGTAATTAGTAATTATTTTTTTTAATAGTGGGATGAAACTTAGAACTCGTGGACGTCACTAAATGCCGTGTTTCCTGCCTTGTGTTGCTCTGCTTGGCCTTTGCCGCAGTTACCTTCAGCTGCTGCTTGCTTGTGGGTCTTTGCGCCTTCAGTTTTGTCACACGCTTATGGACCTACAGCAACATTCAAAAGAGAAAAAAAAGTTACAGTTGACAGCAGCAAAAATCTGAAGGAAATGACATTGAAGATTTTTGGATTGGGAGCTCGACACAGGAGAACGATACAGTTTGCGTGTTGACATGAAGCTTCTGTATAAAGTGCATAATTTAAAATTAAAAGCTTCAAACAGTTTCTGACAGAAAGCTCAGAGCCCACCCGAGAGCTCGGAGCAAAAATGACGACAAGAAAAGGAACGCATGCAGATTGCTTCAACACTAAAACACCTGCTCATAATTAATATGTGGATGAACAGCGGCGGGTTCACCATGTGGGGAGTTTAAGGGTTTGTGTGTTTGTGTTGGCTCGCTGTTCCCCAGTGAGTCAGTGTGATTGTAGTATCTTTTCACACAAGGTCGGGTAAATAAAAGCCAATCCAAGCTCTGCTGGATGACTCATCGCTCCTTGTGAGGAGTAGGAGGCTGCGGGAGCAGGGTGGGGAATGCAGTTATTCAGGGATGTGCAGAGAGTTACTTGGGGGAAGTATCCACAAAGCTCTGATCACATCTTAGCAGGATGCTGATTTTGACCCAAGGTGGTTTTTACAGCAGATTTGACTATCTTGATTTTGATTTTCCTGGAGAAATCTGCCAAACATGACTTACATGTTGAAATCCGTTGTTGCAACCAAGTTAAAATAAAAACTGGAAGTATTCAACAAGCCAAAAATCATGACTTTGCTTTTGATGTGCACAGACAACAACAGCGAGCATAATTTGCTTGTGACGCATGAATCAGCACCCACAATACCAAAGTTCTGATCACTTGAAAAAATGCAGTTGCACACCTGCCCTGCGGTTACATTTAAATATTAGAAGTATACATAGATTAAAGTTACACATTCAAACCACATCATGCCTGGTAATAGTAATCAGCTGTTCTTGTGAAGACAGCTCATCACACTCTATGCTTTGCTGGGGAATCCTAGGGATAACGGTAATTCAGTTAACAAAAGATACTTAAAAGGGACATATCATGCTTGTTCAGATTTTTTTCATGTACTCTACCAGAGTAGCTTTGCAGAAGTCACAGTTCAAAATAATTCTTATTTATCTTAACAAGCCTGGAGGGTGGAGCCCCTCTGTTTATCCACCATCTTAAACAAACTGTGCTAGCTCTTTCTCCTCTTCTTTAAGCTGGTTTCATCTGATTGGCTGCCCCTTAAATGTAAGTTTGAATAGTAGGTGGGTGGTACTGTGCGCCAGACATTACTATATCAGGGATATCTATGGTGGCCCTGATTGGTCAGATGCACTGCAGCTTAAGAAGACACCAGCAAACAGAAAAATACTGATGGCCGTCAGTGCTACACCTCAGCCTCTTAGTAGATGCACCTATGGTAAATATTTGAAAATCCTAGGTGACTTCCTTCTTGAGTTATAGCGTTCACAAGATTATAAGAAAACCTGACCTCTGACAGATATTTGAAGTCATCTGAGATTTTTAGGAGATGCACCTATGACACCTTTCTTGAGTTATAGTGAGTTATCACAAGATTTTCAGAAAACTTAACTGACAAATGTGGTTTTGGGGACGCAATAACGTGACAGAACAGCTGTGAAAGTGAAGGATCACACTGAGACACGCTTTAAAAAAAGCGGAGGATTCATCTCTATTGTGATGAAGAAAAAGAAGCCGCTGATGTGTGTTTTAATCACACAGTTTATTTAATACTGTAGATACATGTTTGCTGTTAGGGGTTTACTGTTAGCTTGTTGCTTCATGGTCTCCCCAAAAGACAATAAAGCAACAAGATTTTTGTGACATTTTTTTTCAGTGTTTTTTTCTTTTTTCATTGTGTTGTATTCCATTTCTGTCGTGTTTTGTGTGATTTTGCAGCATTTTTTTTTATATGTATGCTTTTGGCCTCTCAGGGCTACTATATATAACTGCTCTCACTGACTTCATTCAGAGCCAAGAGGGGAGAAAATTGGGTAAAACAGAGCGCTTAGGGCACTCAGGGATTACATACACTGAGGTCATCATTTAAAACTTTGGCTGTGTTTAATAAGAGTGCACACTTTGCAGCTACATATACATGGTTAAAAATAAGGAAAAGCATAACAGGTCCTCTGTATGGTTTCGTGTTCGGAGTTAACTATGAGTAAACTCTCCAAGGTGCATTATCAGACCCGAACAGCTGTATTTTGATCTTGTCTGTCTTTCAGCAGATGATGTCATTTCCATGGCCGACTCCACAATAACCGTCGAGGATATCGAAGGAGAGCTGTTCAGAATCGAACGAATACGAGACATTCTCGTGCGGAGAGAGTCAGAGCTGAGATACATGTAAGATCTGCCTGTTCTCCAGAACTCTTCATGTTAGGTACATTTAAATGTGCTCGAAACATAAATCCAGATCACATCTAATTAGTTTTGTTTGTATATTTAGGATTTATAGTTCTCGCTCTGATGGAGGGGGCGAGCTTTTGTAAGAGGATGAAATATTTTTCTGTTATCTCATGTGATGTTTTACTGTTTGGTCCTCTGCTGCCACATACACAGCAAAACTTTAAAGTTCAGGGATCTGAATGCACCAAGATACTGCTAAGATACCCTCAGGAGTCAGAGATGATGCACCACAACTGTCAACCATCAGCGGCTGGAGCAGCCGTGTGGATGATGGAAGTGAGGAAAACAGCCGTGCTATTTCAGGCCTTAGCAGACGAGGAGCGCATATACACCCACAGTTTGTTTGTTATTTTGTTCGATCTTGAAAGCTGGCTTTTGTTTCTGCTGGTCTTTTCTCATTATTTTGGTGCAGCAGAGTAAGAAAGAGAGACTAGCATATGGCCATATGGTGAACTTGAAAACTGAAAATAATCACTGTTGTTCTGGGTTTTGTTCTGTTTTTTGATGAAATATGTCATAAATATCATCTCTTTTCATGTTCAGCAATATCCAGAGAGTGAGAAGTGATGCACAGTCCCACTGTTGATAACCGATCATTCCTATCTCTCTTTTATTTTCACTCATAATCATTAAAGCCATGGTTTTACTTTTTTACTATACATATAGCTGTGAGTCTCGGCTTAAATACATCATGTAGGAAAAATTGGATAAATAACAACAGTTATAATATGAATCCTTCTGTGAAAACTCTGTTCGTTTACTCTGTTTAGGATGGCTTCATTAAATTTCCTAAAATTATTCCCAAAAAATAAATAAAATTGAAATTTAAAAAAACCGTCTGATTCTGAGGGGGTCAGATGACAACAGAGTAGATGGTGGATGGTGAATGCATGTAGAAACCATGCAATTACTGCAATTACTTTTGTAGTAATCCCAGACTACTTTTCATCAGGGTTAGCTCTCATCCTATTCCAGGAGAGATGAAGTGAAACCCAACCTGCCAGATCCGTTATAGACACAAAGTTCAGATTCCCACTGACACGTATTGTGGTCAACATATGATTCCATTTCCTAAGTTATGAAGTCAAACTTTAGACTTCACTTGTTCATGTAATTTATTTGTTCATGTAATTTTACATGGAAACGAAATTGATGACACAAAGAAGACTTATTATAGTTTATTTCTTTGACCTTTAAACAACAAGTTTAGCTGTTTCCAGTTTAGAGAGCTATTTACCCGACCTTTTATAATAATGACTGTCAATAGATTACTTTCCAATCTACTATGTGGATAGTGTTATAATTTAAGACTTTGCTATATTAAAAATAAAAGTGTAAAGATCTGTGTAGAGTACTGTATAAAAGTTTTAACACAACACAAAGTAGTCATGGATCGGCCTCCCCAGAGCCCGGATCTTAGCATTATTGAAGCAGTGTAGGGTTAATCTTGACAAAGAACAGAATAAAAGGCAGCCAACATCCAAAGAAGAGCCTTCAATGTCCTTCAGGAAGCCTGGAGAACTATTCCTGAACACTACTTAAAGACACTATGAGAAATCTGCATAAGAAAGTTCAGGCATAAGAGAGTTTAAGGATAAAGGTGGTCGTACCAAATACTGACTTTCAAGCTCATCACAATTGTAGAAACTCTCTTTTTGCCTTCTATACTGTGTTTCCATGTAAGTTTAAACACATTTCAGTAAATCACTGCACATATTTTTCCATTTTACGAGCAAAATGTAAAGAAATGAAGGGTTACTCAAGACATTTGAAGAGCTTACATAGGTTTACTGTTGCACAATGTCAACAACTAAGCAAGTCATATAGTTAATTTCTTGGCTGACTTTCTAATCTGTTGTTAATGTTTAACAGCACATCCTTTTAAGCAGTTAATATGGTTAGCTAACTATTAGAGAACGGCATTAGCAAAGAGACAATAAAATACAAGTCTTACATTCAGGGCTCCCCTTTTTCTGGGTAGCAAAGCTTAAAGACTAAAAAGATACAACGTAACAAAGTTAAGTGTAAATGTAATATTTGTTATCAGTCTTGAAGTTAAGCTAACAAGGTCCTGGCTTAAGATTAATGTTTACTTCACTGTTTATCTAATTCAGGAAAGAAAAAAAAGTCAGCAAATTTCAAACTCAACCTTTGAAGCATAGTTCTATTATCCAACACTGTTTGGGTTTATTATGATGTTCTCCAAGTATCTTTCCTGTTCTTTTTTGCACCACAGAAGTCCTCTTATAGGCACCAAATACAGCTTCGTCCTTTAGGCTCTCAGTGACGTTCGTACAAACTCCTGCTTTCAAGCATTTTGAATAAACACGTCACTGTGAGCCTATGAGTCACGCTGACATATATACAGCTGAAGTACACTGAAGTGAAACCTATTTAATTAAAGCAGCAGCTCTGAGCACATCTATTACAGTCACTTTCCTCTTTTTAACACCACTGTTATTTATAGCAGCCCACACGTATGCGCACACACCGCCACAGATAATACCCATGCAACCAGCCCCTGTTGTTTTGAAATCGCCATCAGAGTCAGAGGACGAAATGAGATCTGATACTGTTGGGTGTGATTCATTCACAGAGGACAATGTGGCGGTGTTACTTCAGCTAATAAACCACAGACCTCGCTGTCATCTGTGGCCAAAATCTGAGTTCAATGGGTGTCTGTTTGATATACCTATACAATTGTCACACAGAGGGCTTTATGTAAAGTAAGGAGGGAATTACCTTGTGCTGCCACATAAACATTCTGTTTCTAAAGCCCATGTGAAGACAAGTCTAGCTAAATTGTTGTTTTACCTGAATATCAGCTTGTTTACAGCAGATATCTAAAGTTTGGGGAAGAAATATTTTCCTTATTTGTCTGTTTTTCTCTCAGGATGGACGACATCCAGCTCTGCAAAGAAATCACAAGGCTGAAGCAGGAGTTGCAGAAGCTTGTCTCAATTCCAGGTAAATTAAAAAGTAGCCTGCACATATCGACTTTAACCTGGTGACAGTGTGCTTTGAGCGGGCCCTGTGCAGTTCTTGTTTGCTCTGTCATAGTTGAAAAGATATGAGCTGTCTCCAGCAACACAGTTTAGCGAGGACTGGAGTGAATTAAGCACATCTTCAGAACGAGCTTGCTGTCAATAAAAAAATACTTTTTAAAAGAAAGGTTTTCAGGTCAAGAAACAATGAGCCTTTTCTGTGTTCCACTTGAATTTTAGTTCTTTATTGTCGATGGAATACTCGCATTCCTCTGTTCATTAAGTTGAGATGGCAACCCAGAGAGAAAAGACAGTTTCTCTGGCAACTGAAAAGAAAAGCAGCGCAATTTAATCCCCAAAAAATGATGGTAGTAAAACTATCATAAAAAATTACAAACTGTTCTTTTTTTTTAAGTGAACAAACTTACAAATTCAGCAAAGGCCGCAGTAATTATTTCCCCCACTGTATGCAGAAGGGCATAAGAATCTACATTCTTGGTCGACTCCTGTGGTCGCAAAAAGAAGTCATGGTGAAAATGACCCTACTCGCTCAACTCACTAACATTTATAACAAATTAGTTTCTCATCGTACTGAATACAACACGATGGCCCAAAGTGGGAGTAAAATAGAGCAGGGGTGTCGAACTCCAGCCCTCGAGGGCCGGTGTCCTGCAGGTTTTAGATCTCAACCTGGGTCAACACGCCTGAATCAAATGATTAGTTCATTACCAGGCCTTCAAGACATTTTGAGGAGGTAATTTAGCCATTTAAATCAGCTCCGTTGGATCAAGGACATATCTAAAACCTGCAGGACACCGGCCCTCGAGGCCTGGAGTTGGACACCCCTGAAATAGAGGATAAAGCAGCTTTGAGCTAAAACTCAAGGCTTCACAATGAAATTAACGGATGCTGTCACAGTGGCTACGTCCATCTCTTTGTATAAAGTCTGTTGGTACACTGTACAGTAACCACAATTTCTAACAGAGGTCTTGTCTCTTGACTGCTGCACAGACAAAGACAAGTCCAAAGAGGACAGGGAGAGAGAAGAGAAGCTGCTGCAGCAGATCAACAAGCTGGTGGAGACCAGAGACTTCCTTGTGGACGACGTAGAGTTTGAAAGGCTCAGGTGAGGCTAATGAATGAAAAGAACTTTGACTGAGTGGCACACTCTGGTATTCAGGCCACGTAGACGTTGTGGGATTACAGAGATGAGTCAGAAAGCAAAAAGCATCTCCTGACTTGTTCTGTCAGAGCACTTCAGTTCACCATCTTTGCCATGTGACAGAATGTGATGTTTCCACGGACAAAAGAGCACACAGTTTTAAAGCTTTAATTACTTATTTGTTCTTATTTCTTCATATAGCACCGCTCCTACGAAGCCCTTTTGTATATTTTCCTAATTAATAATAGCATGTCCACCATCACTCACAGATCAGCTGTCACTTCTGATAACTAGCAGTTGTTATTTTGGAGAAAAATCTGTCTGTAAAAACATAGCAGGAGCATGACAGTCACCTCCGCTCGTTAGTTAAAGTGAATGTGAAAATAAACTGAACTGTGAGGATGCTGTGATGCCCACAAACCCTGTAATTCACAGTGAATAACAAGGAAATATTCTCCTTCACAGGGAGAGAGAGGAAGACAGAGAAATGGCAGCCTTCTTACAGTCCAAATTTCCCAAAGCTTTGGCTGCAAAAGGTGAGTCTAAACAGAAAGCTGGCAGTTAACTATTAAAGCCGGTTAAGTAACTAGTAAATGTTTTAATGAGTCTGAACCTACTGTGGCAATTGCACTGTCATGTCCTCTCCTTTACGCTTCAGGTGCTTCGCAAGATCGAAAGGTGGCGTCTAAATCCCAGCAGACCTCAGCGCCGCTTCTCACTAAAACCGGGCTCACGCTGCTGAAAGACTGCTGCGGCTTCACCTGCTCCGTCATGTGACTCAGAAAACCCAGAAAGTGGGTTCTGCTCATCTGGACGTTGAGTTTTCAGTGGGAGAAATGTTTCGTCACACATCCCAAGTGACAAGATGTTAAGGCAAAAAGTGACAACAGTTGATTCTATTTTCAAATGTACGTTTGTCAGTTTGTCCGTTTGTGCGTGCGTGCGCATATACAGGCTTTCTCAGTGGTTTCTTGTATCGGCTGTGTCCTTACATAAGATTATATGTTTGCTGCTGTAATGTGAGTGACATGTACTGAAATAGTTTATCCGACGTGCTGCTGTGAAATACCGTGTATTGCAGCAGGAGAGCTTGCCGCCTTATGAATCTGCTAATGATTCCTGCTCAGTTACAGTAGTTAGACGTTATTGTAGCTGCTCTGACTATGCCATTAGCCTTTGAAGATATATTAGAAAAGTTAGATATCCCTCTGAGAAAAAACTCTCAGCAGTCTCACTTTGGCATTTGCTGTGGCTGATGATTATTGTAATGATATTGTTATGACTGTAACTGGGCATAACTTTTGTTTTTTAGTAAGGAGTCATGCAGTATTTGTTTAAAAAAAACATTTAAAAGACGAGTTCCACATGTGAGATATGATTCATAGTAAACAGCTGTGTCCACTTTTTAGTAAGTTTCATGTGACTCTTAATGTAGCATCTTGGAGTGTTGTAATAAAGATTTTTAGTGCTCTTCCTTTGTCTTTGTCTTAAATATTAGATCCACGGGTTAAAGGAGCCTCCTCCCTTCTGTAAGTGTTAAGCGATTGCTTGCTGATATTTCATTTTGCTTAGTTGTTCAATATGTGGTCCACGTAGTTCATGAACTGCTTCGCTGACTCCATCCAGAGACCACTCCAGCTGTGTGCAGCAGCAGTGTCGGCTCTAAAGTTCCTGTTTTGAGAAGACATCGCCAACACATCAGCAACATCACAGCCAGCTATAAAATCATGAGCAATTTTTAAGGTTGAATAATGTCTCATGAAATTATTAAAATAGTACATATTACATAGAAAGAATGATCGATATACATTGTTTTTTATAGATACTGCTAGGAGGACCTTTTGCCTTCAAAGCTGCCTTAATGGCATCTAGCTCCAGATCTCCAATAGAGCCTTTGAGTACAGTGAACTCATTGTCATGTTTAAGAAACAAGCTTGAGATGATTTGAGCTTTGGGACATGATGTGTTAACTGCTGGATGCAGTCATCAGAACATGGGAACACTGTGGTCATAAAGGGATGGGCATGATCAGCAGCAATACACAGCAGCATGGATCCATGCAATGTTTTTGCAGTCTTTTATTGTGCAATTTTGGTGAGCTCGTGTAAACTAAAGCCTCAATTTCTGTTTCTTAGCTGACGGAAACAACACCCAGTGAGGTTTTCTGCAGCTTTATATCATCTGCTTCAAGGTTTGACATGTTTTGCACACAGAGATGCTCTTCTGCATACCGTGGTTGTAACAAGTGGTTATTTGACTTAATGTTGCCTTCCTATTAACCCGAAGCAGTCCAGCCATTCTCTTCTGACATCTGACATCAACAACACATTTTCACCCAGAGAACTGACACTCTCTGGACATTTTTTCTTTCTCAGACTATTCACTGTGATGGTTTCTGAAATTGTCATGATTTACTGGGCAGGACTCAAATGCAGGACTCTGAGATGTGCAAGCAGAAAGGGGTTTATTTAGAGCACCAGGTGAGATATGTACATATATACAGTGAATGTGGGGAGAGGGTTCCAGGGGTTCCGAGGAAAGGTCCAGGGCTGGGGGAAAAACTCGCTCACAGCCCTCTTCAATCAGTCGGTGATAATGAACACACTCGGTCTGAAAGGAAGGGTGAACGATCCAACGAGGACCAACGCTCCACCGAGGCCTTAAGTACTGCCTGGAGTAATCAGCAGAGATGAGCAGCAGGTGAGTAGAGCGTGGGCGTGGAATCCAGGATGGCACAGATTCAAAGCAGCCTGTGTTGCACCAACAACCATGCCACATTCAAGGTCACTTAAATCCCCTTTCGTCTCCCATTCTGATGCTCAGTTCGAACTTCAGCAGGTTAGAGTTAGACCATGTCTACATACTTAAATGCACTGAGTTGCTGCCATGTGATAGGCTGATCCGATATTTGCATTAACACACAGCTGATCAGAGCCCCAGTGGTTAGTGTGATTTGATATGCCCAAAATATTTTTGTCACAAAAATTTTGGAGAACTGACTAGCGGAGTCATCTTTGGACTGTACCGTGTATATTTACATGGTCAAACTAACAATTAGGTTGGTTTTCAGTATAAAGCTTATCGTATAGTTCTCAGATGTCACTCATATTGAATATTTATTTTATAATCCATACAATTTTTTGCACAGTTCTGCTGGTTATATATTAAAAAGCTACTGTGTGTGCGCCACACTTGTGCCCGGTACACGTAGTGTAATTACCAGATAACAAAACCAGCTGTTTGGTGGAAGCCATGAACATAAATATCTGACCTACTCAAAGAAATATTTTTCCGCCACCCTGCGCTTTACTGCCATGACAACAGGATGAGAGGCTGTTACCCGTGTCTGGTGACGAGTTGAGGTATTTCTGTTCTCTGCAATGAGGAAGAAACCAGATGGTTTCAGTTCCACATAACTTACCTCAGCTGCCCTCCTCTCCACACCACACAGACACACACAGTAATACACACTGCGGCCACTGATGACTCATACAGTGGAGATTTATTGCTTCCAAAAGCAGGACCAATGTCACGTAAATGCTTCCTGATGGGCCATCCTGCTTGAATATGAATTTTCACTTCAGTTGCTGTTGTCCGCACTGCTTTTGTCTGCACCTCTCTTCCAGATAGTCTCTTTTGCAGTTGCATTGTCATGACAGTTGACAAAGCCGCCACAGCTGGTTTCAGATAAACAGACGTATGTACGGACAAGCAACACTCTCCACTGCATTTCATTTACAGGCTGAGAAGACTAATCAGGGCTCCATAGTGTGTGAACGTAGACAAGTTACAGCCAAGCCACTCTAATTAGATGCTTGTGAAAGCGCTTGTTCTCGCACATAGCGCTGGATGAGACATTAAAGAGTCCCAAGAAAGGCAATATCATGCTTTGCCAATTAAAGACTTTATGCTTTCTTATTTCTTTCTTCCCTTTCTTTTAACTGCTTTGACAGTATGTTCGTCTAAATGCCCTGAATAATCCCCAGCGGCGGAGAGGAAGTAAACCAATTCATGGTGCTGCCCACGCGTTTGGAGAGGCAGCATCGCTCAGCGGTAGTTTATATTTTGTCCCTCTGGAAATCATCTCTGACATTTACTCCAGGGAAAGTAAAATGAAAGATCTTTATGTGCCGGCATGTCAGGCACTGGGAGAGGGAACCAAACAGAGCTTTATAGTGGGATGCAGACACTGTTGGCTGCAAGAGAAGGAGAAGGTGGTGGGAGGGAAAACAGAGAAAAGTTATAAAAAGGTTGGTCACAGACATACTTTTTACAACAAGGAGTTTTAATTGCTCCTTGTTGTTGTATCTTTGATTACACAGAGGGGGGGAAAAGCACTTTTATATAACATTTTGAACCAAATTTGCTCTAAGAAATAAAAATTTTCTTGGGTGAAACAGTGACAAAGTGACTCTGAGGGCTGGTGACTGCTATCACTGTTTCTGTCTTGCAGCAGGACTGTGTCCAGATCTCTACAGAAGAAGAAATATAATAGTCTGTGATCTCTTTTTAAAATCTCGTTATGTTCCCTGCTGAGTCTTCGCTTGACGCTGATGATGAAACACCACCATACTACTCTGCATTTAATCATTAGTTATTATTAATCTCTGGTTCATCTCTGTCTTTTATCATGTCTCCCTCCCTCACCCCCAACCAATCACAGCAGATGGCTGCCCCTCCCTGAGCCTGGTTCTCTCAGAGGTTTTGTCCTGTTAAAAGGGAGTTTTTCCTTCCCACTGTCGTCAAGTGCTGGCTCGTAGGAGGCTTACTGATTGTTCTTTATATCTTTATAATATAAAGTGCCCTGACGGGACTGTTGTTGTGATTTGGAGCTAAATCAAACTAAATTGAATTAAATTAAATAGCTTCAGCTGTAGGCACCAAAGATCTCTGGAACATTTTGTAAAATCTAAGAGCTGATATCTAAAATAGATTTCAAGAAAAGCATTAACTGTTGCTGATGTATCAGGACACACTGATTATAATACTCCTAGAACTTTCCACACCACCTGCTTTGGTGCCTACACATCGTAATAACTGTTATTAAAGCAAATACCTACATTTTTTATATATCTAAAGTGTTATATGTTACAGTATTTAGTAATTGCATGCATTTGTCTCCATACTTCAGCGGTAGCATAGCAACAGTGGCTTACTATGTTGCAGCATTACTGCACAGACAGGTACGCTCACTCTGTGGCACAAATGTGAGACTCGTGCTTAAAAGACATGGGTTTAACTGCTGTGCAATAATCACCTGTTCCCCCTGTTTGACAGAGGATCAAAAAAGGGTCTGCCTTGTTAGACAGCGATGATCACACATGCTTTGAGGAAACAGACACTATCTGTGATTATTAACATGCTGCATTTGATCTGTTCTGTGATCACCCACATACTACATGTGGTTTGTTTTAATGGGCATCTGCAGGTGTAAGAGAGTAAAAGTATAACCTCTGCCAGGCTGTGAGTCACCGAGTCTGAGTCACGCACCACGGTCACAGTCAAACATAACAAATGTATTACCCTGCTGTCACTCTGAGGGACATTTCTCTGTGGAAACGGTCATTTATTTCTTGGAAAACAGTAAGCTGATCTGCCTTCTGTTCCTGTGATCTTGTGTGTGACATTGTGTGTTCTGGGGTTTTTGTCCACTGTATGCAAAGCAGGAAAAACCTGCTTGCTACGCTCTTGGTTTTCCCATAAGTTGTGCAGTTTGTAGTTTTTCCAGTTTTTCTATGTGGGAATAATTACTGACTCCAGGTTTATTATGTGGCTGTTGACACAAGGTAGGGTGGATCCTTGCTTTTACATTGTTTGGGCCAGATTGTAACCCTACCATCTGAATGTTGAAGCAGAAAGAGCCTCATCAGACCAGGCAACATTTTCCCAGTTTTGGTGAGCCTGTGTGAATTGTAGACTCACTTTGTCTGCATCTCTGCACCACTCATTACCTTGGTTGTAACAAGTGGTTATTTGAGTTATTGTTGCCTTCCTATCAGCTCAAAGCAGCCTGACTATTGTCCTCTGACTTCTGGCATCAACAGGGCATTCTCTCTCTCAGAGAGCTGTCACTCACTGGATGTTTTCTCTTTTTCAGACCGTTCTCTGTAAACCCTAGTAATGTTTGTGTGGGAAAATCTCAGCAGATGGACATTTTTTGAAATACTCAGACCAACACGTCTGTTACCAACAACCACATGACGTTTAAAGTCACTTAAATTTCTTCCACATTCTTTGCTCAGTTTGAACTTCAGCAGGTCATCTCAACCACGGCTACATGCCTAAATGTATTGAGTTGTCACCATGTGATTGGCTGACGAGATACTTACATTAATCAAGCAGCTGAACATGTGTTCCCAATAAAGTAACTGGTGAATGTATATCAAAATACCTAGTATATAATATGCTGAAACACACATTATACATTATACTAGCTGAGTCATCTTTGAACTATACTGTGTTTACATCCATAGTGAAACTAAAAACGTGGAACAGACTTGTTTTCAGATGTCACTTATATTGAATTGTTTTATAATGTTTTATAATCCTCGCGATGTTTGCAAAGTTCTATTGTGTTGGTTATATATTTTTTTAAAATTATGTGTTCAGGGGTTTTTATTTACCGTAAGCAAAGGTGGAAAAACCTGCTTGGGGTTACTGTTAAGCTCTTGGTATTCCCACTAGTTGTGTAGGTTGTAGTTTTTCCAGTTTTTTCTGTGCAGGAATATCACCTGACCCAAAGTTTACTTGGGGATATACTATGTGATTTACCAAGCAATTGAGTAAAATGCAAAATGTGAATATAAGCATGATACTGCGGCGTTAAGTGTTTAAAAAACAGTTTCAGGGAAGGACGGGAAGGATCAGGGTATAAATTAAAACCAGGCTCTTATGATGTTTGCTGATCATGCACTGGATCACACTTTGAGTTAAAGTCTAACAGCACACCCATGTGGCAGATAACCACAGAAGCATGAAGATCAAGCCTCTCCTGTCCAGGTCTGTTGTATCTTAGCTATCCAAACTCTTATGAATGCACTTTTCTGTACAGCTTTTAGGACCCAAGGAACTGATACTGTGGTGCAATAGGTTAAGATAAGTTTTTTTTTACTCCAGCTATCATGGAAGTATGTAATACCTGATGAAGATCACATTCAGTTGAGAGCTCCAGAACAACCAAGCAAATGGCATTTTAGTAGCATGCACAATATACCTTTTAGTGTCAGAGGAGCACATGATTGATATTCACATACAAAACTGTCTGCACTCCAGAATTAACTCTTTATATAGTTAGACATGGTTTGCATTGTATTTAATTTTATGTAAAAAGGTTAGGCTATATCTATATATCGATAGATCGTTAGATAGATAGAGATATATATAGATATGTTAGAGAAAGTCTTCAGCTGCATGTGAAGGGTGCAGGAGGTTTTCCATTAATTATTCACAACCATTATCCCAGCTACAGTTATTTGGATGGTCTCTGCATCAGCTGATGGAGGAATCAAGCTGTGTGTTAATTCAAACTGCATTCAAATAGAAACAGCAATGATGAACTCCCTCATCCCAACAGCTAGCAGTCCAATATTCAGGCCACAGAAATGTTTCCTCACAAAAAAACAAAACAACAACAACAAAGCAGATACTTCAGTTGTCACATTTACTTTTAAACATACAGCAGTGGTGCTCAGTTACATTTTTTATGTGGCTATTTTGTAGCATTGTCAGTCTCTCTTTTCGAGAGACATCAATAAGTGTAGATCAACTAGAGGGATGGCATGGGGTAAATGTGTTTAACTCCCAAAATAAGAATTATGTACTCACAGAACCAGAAAATCTTTCTGCTTGAAACGTAATTATCTCACTCACAAACACACACAATGTTGTGTCTCAGGCAGAAGCTGCAAATCCTATCCTCTTCTCCTCTGATGCAGTGAGTAGGTTGACAACCATGTAGGACCCAGAGGTAAAATGAGGAGGATATCACTGATCATTTTGAAATGACTTTTTACTATTGTTGTAAGTTGTCTGCTCTTTTTCAGTCAGCCCCCATAGCTGAGATGATTCCTAAAAACTAACACAGCAAAACTACAAATACAGCACATGTGACATATTTTGAATGTGAAGCATTAAATTGGTCAGCTGAGATATTATAAATATAGCATAATTTGATTTGGGCCCCCTACTAAACCCATCACCAACAGCCCACCTCAGCAAGGCCGAAATTTGCTCTATTTTCAATCCTCCATCATTTGTGCATTATACATCCAACGCATGCATTTTCATGGCTTACTAGTGTCAGCGCAAATATAAAAACAGACAATATTACATCAGCATGAACGTCACCACAGCTCTTGGTTAATTGTCTCTCTGTTAACTTATTTATCAAAATATTTCATTTTTATATGATTACTATTGATATATGACACACAAAAACAAACATTTATCGACCTTTCTTAGATGACATTTCAAGTGATCTTGGGGGGCCCTGCTGAACCGCTTACAGCTCTGGCTATAATCTGACTCTAATAGAGGCCCCTTACTCAGTGCTCAGACAAAACCTATGCTGTGCTCCTTACACCCAGGTAAGTATTATTAATAGAGTGGCAACAGTGCATGCAGCAATGAATAATGCCTGTGTGTGGCGCAGTTACGCTGTACTAACACTGGTACGCTGACCATCTGATAACTGCGGGCTGCTTTCCCTTTAAAACGCATGACGCAGTTCAACTGGTGCCCCACTTTGTTGTGTGAAGCCGCAGCAGTCTGCAGGAGAGAGAGAGAGAGAGAGAGAGAGAGCGGGGCCGCCTGCTGTCGCATACGGCTCGGCCCGGAGACGTCGGTGCTTCGCTGGGCCCCTCACCGAGCTCATCATGGAGTTTTTAATGGGGAATCCGTTCAGCACGCCCGTGGGACAGCGCATCGGTGAGCGCCTTTATGAGTCCTCACACTGCATAAAAAGAAAATTCTCCAGTCAGGCTCAGGCGTCTTTTACCGAGACCTTACATCTCCCGCAGTCACGTCCCCGCAGAGCTGCTCTGTGGACTCTTATTGTCGAGCCTTTTGTCGGGGTGATGCGTTCATAATGCGATTATGTTAGAGAAATAGAAATCAAGTTAAATTCATTAGGACTGACAGAAGAACAACGGCTTATGGTTTGATTGACGCCCCTGTGAGACAATGACTTGGCAGAGGCGGGAGGAAGACGCTGAGGTGCTTCAGTTGATTGGTTGTCGCCGGCTCTGCTTTAACCTGCAAATAGCTGGGCGGGCCGCAAAGAGTGGCCGACATCCCCCTGACCCAAATCTGATGCTCGTTAGGCTGTAGCCAGTGATAATGATGGCGATCCAGAGATGCTCATTAAGATATGTAGATGAGGAGATCTTAGTTGAAGCTGCAGTATAAGTCTTTACACGATCTGTAATCTAAATCATATTATAATCTAAATAAAACATAAATATAGCGCAGTCTTGAATATAGTGAATTTAATATTTCCATCAGTTTTTTAGTCAAGTTAATTAACTCATCTGATAAGCTGGTCTAAAGTTTTACCTTCACACAGTAAACAGATCAAAAATCCAAACAAGCCACATGCTGTCCTAGAGTCTGTTGGGGCCCTGGGCAAAAATTCTCAAGGCCCCCCCCAACCAGCATTCATCACCATTATGCTATAAATAATCCAACAACATCTCTAAATTACAGGTGAAACACTGATCGACAAACGGCAGACAGCGTGTTTATTTTAGCAACAGTGCCCGACACTAGGTTGACCGGTTATGAAGTGTAATATTACTGTAATTACTATCTGCTACATTCCATCAGCCGGCTAGCTACGCTAACAAATCATTTGCCAGTGTCCCATCTCTGACTGGCGGCTGTGCTAACTTGGCTGTTCTGCTAGCTAGGTTCACTCATGTTAAAGGAAAAAGCCAACAAAAGAACTAATGTGATGATAGTGGATGTGTCTGTCCCCCACAGTTAAGGCTAGAGTAGCAACATTTAGTTATTTAGCATTATGTTTAATTATAATCATTTTCTCCTCTTCCTCTTTTTTCTTCTTCTTTTTCCTCACTTTGATAGGTCTCCCCTATTCTCATGGCACATTTTGCACATTGTTGATATCGTTTAAATGTTACTCCTGACAAACCTTATTAAAATGCACACTCTTTTTATGTTTTGCCATTTAAAAGTCCCACATATACAGCAAATTAATGATTTTCATTGTTTTCATGTAATTTTAATGTTTCTAATATTGAATCTTTTTTTTCCACACCAAAATTTTAAATAGGGAGAATTAGACATTAGACACCTCCACAAATAAGCCCTCAGTCACTAAGGCCTATAGGCCAGTCAGTGACATTATGGCAAACATGGAGAAATGGCGTATTCCCTGACTGTTTGCAAGTCGTTGTTGGAGGTGAAATTGGCTGCTGTTGGGGCAGTGACAAAAAAAAGTCATTGATGATGATTCTTTCTTTTCTTTTCTTTTCTTTTCTTTTCTTTTCTTTTCTTTTCTTTTCTTTTCTTTTCTTTTCTTTTTTCTGACATTAAATGTAAAATGCGCCATAATTTTTCATGAAATAGTAAAATGTTAAACCCAATCTTCCCAAAGTTGGGTTTGCACAGTGTGAAAATGCACATAAAAACATTAACAAAAGGCAATTAATAGGTTATTGGAATTACTACAACTTAAAGCAGACAAAAAAACCAAACAAAAAGCAACTGAATGTTTTCAGAGACTGAGGTCAGCCCCGTGGTATACTGTTTAAAATACTCCAAGTCTGGATGTTTGGTTACTGGTTGCTTTTAAGTCTTGTCACTTTTAAATGAGGTTTTACAATTTCTTTATAAAGGTCAGAATTTACAGTTTGAGTATGGCTCTATAATATCTGCTTCCTATGTATTAAAAGGCAGCTATTAATATTCCCATTAAAAATATTAGGAAAAATGGGAGTCCTAAGGTGAGTCCCTGTGGAACGCCACACAATCACAACCTTGACATAGGAACTGAAAATAATGTTTACTAAAGGTGAATTTGTCTCTATGTTGTTACCATGTACTATTCATAAAGGAATAACAAATTCATTGTATTTCTGCTAATCATAATGTAACAATGAGACGTGTTTCATGTTTTCACCTACTTTGCACAGAGCGTGCGACCAGCTCCAGCCTGCCATCTGAAGACTGGGAACTCAACATGGAAATCTGTGACATAATCAACAGCTCAGAGGAAGGGTGTGTGCACATTTGTTATCTGTTAGCATCAGGAACAAGCTTGTCCTCTTGAGGTTGCATGCGGCTGACTATTGAAAATGTTGTAATTACAGGCCCAAAGATGCACTCAGAGCCATAAAGAAAAGGATTGTGGGGAATAAGAACTTCAAGGAGGTTATGCTGACGCTCACTGTGAGTGTTGACTCTTTATGTTCTCATCAGGTGTGCGTAGTTTGTAGTTGATAAGGCGTTTCTCTAAATCTCTGTGATTTCAGGTCCTCGAGACCTGCATGAAGAACTGCGGCTACAGATTTCACATCCTGGTCACAACACGCGATTTCATTGAAGGGGTTCTGGTGCGGTCGATTATCCCGAAGAACAACCCTCCACAAATCCTGCATGACAGAGTGCTCGGCATCATACAGGTGAGGCGTGAGGTGTGGCTCAAGGGAATAAAAGAAACAAGTTGTTGTCGGTCTTCAGTGTTGTCACATTGGTTTACTGTCTGGTAGTAATCTGTGGTTTTCTCTCGTCAAGGCGTGGGCCGATGCATTCCGCAGCTCACCCGACCTGACGGGTGTGGTATCGGTGTACGAAGACCTGCGAAGGAAAGGACTCGAGTTCCCCGCGAATCAGCTGGAAGGTTACACACCAGCCCAAGCCCCGAAAAAGGTGGATACAGGGCTGGGTGAACTTTGTTTTATTGCTAACAGTTGGGTGTTGCCTATCATCATCTTTGGTCTTTTTTCCTGTCTGGTGATTTCTCCACCTTTGCTTATCAGACTTTGCCTGGCAATGGGCCCGCTGTTACTACTCTGCCTGCTGTACTCCTGTCTTCCAAACCGCTCATCCCACCTCAGACCTCTGATCTAAAACTGGCCCTTGAGGGAAACAATGGCTTGACTCCCAGCCAGGTGATGGGACTGGAAGGGACTTACTTTTATTATAATTGCACTGTGCTTCTGTGCTCACTGGCTCTTTCTATGTTGGTTACAATAGAGTCACAGAACTCCTTTTTGTAGCTGTGCTTCTTAATTCGTTTGCACTTCCAACCCTTATAAAATCAATATTTGCCTTCTTCTTCTTCTTCTTCCCCGAGTTACCGTAGCTGTGTTTATTCAGTAAGTGCTGTTGATATTCCAGGTGAAGAAGCTAAAGGCAGAGCTAGGAGTGGTGCGCAGCAACCTGACTATGATGTCAGATTTGATGAGTCAACTAGATCCAGTTACGGTAAAACAAGCTGACATGGAGCTGCTGGAGGTAAACACACACACACACACACACACACACACACAAAAATGAAGTCACCTTTAAAAACAAGCTTGTGTATTACTGCACGAATATGTAATATTCTCTGTGATTGCAAGAAAACCATTTCCTTTCATGTTGAGTAACAGTGCCTTACCCTTAACTGATCTCCTACTTTATACGTTCTGTGTTGCATCTGGCCCTTCAACGCCCCCCCACCCCACCCACACATTCTTTGTCTGATTGTGTCATTAGCAGTTATACACAGTATGTAAAGAAATGCAAGACAGGATAGTGAAGATAGTCCCCAGACTCAGCGAGGAGAAGCTGATCGAAGAGTTACTAGCAACTAACGATGAAATGAACACCGCCTTCAATCGCTACCACAGGTACCTGCGTCATTCTCTCCATCACGTCATCCTGTTTATTGGCAAAATAAAGAGAAAGGCAATATTTCAGCGTGGTGTTTCTCTGCACGTGATGATTTCATTCTGTCGTCGGCAGGTTTGAACGACGAATAACAAACGGTCAGAACGCAGCACAGAAGGTAAAGAACGTGGCGGCCATTTTTGGACTCTTTCCTAACATCTGAAGCGTCATAACCGCGTGAACTGGCTAAATTGTGCTGTTTCCCTCTGTGTCTTTCAGGGCCACACCTACGTCAACTTAACAGAGCTTGACTTGAAGACTGACAGCCAATCAGAGGTTGCTTCAGTTACCAATGACAGCTCCATGAGCTTTCCAAAATCTGACAGTA
The DNA here is from genome assembly GCA_015106755.1 of Etia nguti. Classification (NCBI taxonomy): domain Eukaryota; kingdom Metazoa; phylum Chordata; class Actinopteri; order Cichliformes; family Cichlidae; genus Etia; species Etia nguti. The sequence goes on along the minus strand of VUQG01008578.1, from coordinate 32,268 downwards.
TGTCCAGTCAGATGGCAAAACTTAGTAAGTACTATAGATTTTCACATTGCCTATATTTTATCATGGCAAGCATAGGAAAAGATCAATGAATTATGCAGCAATTCCTTAATTTCATGCACAACGTGGAGACTTATTCTGCTCTTTATTTGTTCCTTTTCGCTTTTCTTCTTCCAGGTACAAGTGAATCAGATGACACATTATCACAGAAAATAAATGTGTCATCTCAACAAAGACCAAGGTACAAAAAAAATTGCATCACAGATTTGCAACCTTTATGACATAAACAGATGTTTGCACAGCAGGGAGATGTTTTTAGCTTGTAGAACAGCATAGCTCACAGAAATTTCTTGTTTAAGACGAAATCAGCATAATGTATCGATCGATTGTATTGATGTACACAAAGAAAATAAAAGTTAGCAAGTGAGCAGAGCCAAAACGGCACTAACATTAGTAAAAGTTAAGAACAGGAGTAGTTAGAAAATCATAATGAATAAACAGGTAAACTTGTTAGAGAAAAAGAGTCATTAGTTTAAATATCTTAAAGGAATATAGATTATTTATTAAGCATTTATTAAACTTTGAAGTAACTCACTAAATTGATAAATAAACAGCTGAAATAGCTGAAAATTATGGAAGGGTCAGGATAATTAACTGAAATTGCAGTATGGCTTAAATAGTTAAATAACAATTTATATAAATGGTTGTAATAAATAGCTAAAAACCAAACCTTTGGCTTAAAAGAATGTATAATCTGTTAACAATGTCAGATAGTTAGCTGACTAAACAACAAAAGGTTTAAATAAATCGCATAAATCATGGCAAGTGCTGTGCAGCAGGCAGGATGAAGGACCCAAACGCAGGACTCAGAAACTGAAAGTTAAACTTAAGGTGCAGCTTTATTGCTGGGAAAAACTGCACATAAGAAATACACTTCACAAAAGTAAACCAACATCTCAAACATGAAAACTAGAACTAAACTGTACACTGGAAACTAGAAACTAGGAAACACATGCGAGGAAAACAAACCAGACTGAGAGCTAGAATATTTATGGGAACACGAAGGGAGAAACACACCACGGAGAGGGTGTATGAAGGTTAACGACACGACAACAAGCAGGGGGAAACTGAGGACTAAGATACACAGGTAGGATCACGGGAGGATGGGGAACAGGAGGAAACACAGCTGGGACAAATCAGACATAATGAGCCAAGGGAAGGCAAAACTAGATACGCTGACCATGCACACGAGACTGTCAAAATAAAACACGAAGCACACGACAGGCAGAGAGACACAGACTAAACACTGAACAGAGGGAGCACGCAATCTAAACCTAAGAACTAAACTCTTAACAAGAATTAAACCGAAACATAGGATAATAATAATCAAAACAGCACAACCAGTGAATCGGAACATAAACCATAATACAGACTAATACCAAAACACAAGCAACTCAAAATGCTGAACTGTGACAACAAGTTATAAACATTAAAATAGCTAGCTAAAAGTAGTTGAACCATTTGGTTTTTTACAACTTGAACTAACCACCCTTGCCCTTATATGAACAAATAAATGTGAAAATAGTATTTAAAATTCATTTTGTGTGACTATTAAAGTAAATTATGGTGATTTAATACAATTGTTTTGTGGTTATAGTTTCACAAAACCGTTGTGAATACGATGAGCTCAGTTCCCACTGTTTCTTTTCATTTGTTCCTGAACACATGAGCCAACATTTAACTTTGTTGAAAGTAATATCAGTTACTAGATTATGTGGCAGTTAACCTATCTGTAATTTTTGTCTTTCAGGGACCGGAATGAGGTTGTGGTGGACGGTCTTGCTCAAGCTCAGGACAGGCTACAAAACACTGAACCTGTAAGCAAAGATGTCTATAAAGCTTAAAAGGTTTAGATTTATCAGCTACTATAACTGATTTATTTTTTTTTGCTTAACTGTGACATGACCTTTAGGACCACAAGGAAATTCAGTGATGATATTGCTAAAGCTATTTTAAACAGCAAGCACAAATCAAATCCTGAGGTTTTGTGTATGACAGAGTAACCAGTGCTGTACATAATATCTGAGCTACAGGCCTGAGTGACACTTGAGTGATCGTGTGCATTCCTTTGTTTGAGTAACTGTTTTCCTCCTGAATGAACTCTACCTGTACATGAAGGATGGCAGTCCAGCTTCCACTCGCAGCTCTTCACCAAAGTTAGATTGGATGATTAAAAGGGGAATGGTGGGTGTGAATTTTAAAACGTGCCCTGGCTTTACGTTGGTTTCACCTTTTCATACCCTCTTTCTTTTGGTTCTTTTCATGCAGTTTTGATTTACTTTGCTGTGTTCTGGGTTGGGTCACTTTTTGGGTTTGGTGGTTCAATTATTGAAATAGAGCACAAAGGTTTGCATGACCAGTTGTGGCGTCGTAAGAGCATGACACTGTTTGGTTTGCACTTTTGATATACTGCATTGTTGTCATACCCAAAGTCTTCCTCACTGAATGCTGTGTTTAGCGACATGTGGTTGTCTTTCATTTTTGTTCTCATGGCTTTGTAGCTTTGTCATACCTTGATGAAGTTTTATCCATGGTTCTGTAGCCAATCTGTGCCTCTTCTTGCTTTCTTAGATTCCTATCACCCAGTCCAGTGTAATGGATGATATTGAGAAATGGCTTGCTTTGGATGATGAGGTAAGTCTGAACTGGGAATGATATTCATTCATTCAGTCAACTTTGCAGTATTTAAAAGTTTAAAAAAGAAAAGAAGATGTTGGTGGACTTTATAACATTAATTGCAGATACCCATCCAAGGTATTAGAAATGTTTATGCATATCCACATAAAGCTGACTGACTGCAAAAAGAAAGAACTAAGCAGGTGGGTTTAATTTGAAATTTTGTACACAATTATCTTAAAAGATAATAAAATAGATTTTTTTTTGTGTTTATGCCACAGTATGATGACTTTGAGGACTCCGATGGTGTAACCAGTGAAGGTGAGGATCCTTAACCATATGTCCTGTTCCAAAGGAGCAGATTTTATAACCAAGTTAATACATGGGGCACGTACTCTTAAATAGAAAACACTTTCTTTGGTTATATTAAAGGGAATATTTGCAGTGACATACACCGCCTTTTGTAGAGCTGATAGACTGTATATAAAACAATGGAGCTATATGGAAGTGTTGCTTTTGTCAAATGGCCAGCAGGTGGCAGTGTCTGGTTTCAAAAAGAAGTCTGAACATATGATCTTGGTCACTCCTTTAAATTCAGTTTTAACATGGCATGATGCTTTGTATCATTCCTGTCATTCCTGAATAAGTTGTAAGTTGAAAATTCTGAATTCCCAGTAAAAAAATGTTTTTGTGGAACACTCCCTCAAGTCGAAGCGGACCAACATACCCATAGTTAGGAATCCAAGATGGCATCGCTGAATGTAAACAGTAGTAAAACTCTAAATCATTGATCTGTACTGCAAATGTTGTGTACTTGTTACTCACTAAATGAGCCATACACAGAGCACTGATCAGGTTCAATCACTGAATGTGTTTTTTTGAGTGCAAAAAATTTACTATCATGTTGATGAAGGTCTCTACCTTGCTAGGAACCAATATTTTTTTTCATTGCTCTTTCTGGAACATGCTAACTTGGAATTTAGATATTCCGATGTATCTGGAACACGGCATTTGATCATGGCTGGCTTTGATTGACAGCTCACTACTGTCAATATATCCTTGTTTTTTCAGTCAAATCCACTCCACACTCATTGCAACAGCTAAAATTCTCAGATTCAGGCATGAAAATGGGATTGCTAACCAATGGGTGTTGGGTTGTTTGTTTGTTTTGGCAGCTTTATTCGTCTTTTATATACAGTCTGTGCTGAAGCTATAGACAAAAGTTAGTGTCCATTCAGATTGCTGCCATATATTTGAGCCACTGGTGAAATGCAGACGAGATTCTTTAATGCTTGGTAAATAGCTCCCCATGTTATCTCCACCAAGGAGGTTAGAAGAACTTTTGTTTTTACCCCCAAATGTTTACTACTTCAAGGACTAAAAGCTAAACATAAAGCACTCACATTTGTCTAGTCACAGCTCACTTTAACTCCAAAGTTGTGGCTTTGTTTACTCAGTGCAGGAACTTTCCTATAGATGGCTGATAAAGTGACTCCTGCTTGCCTCCCCAGAGTTCGACAGGTTTCTGGCAGAAAGAGCGAAAGCGGCCGAGCGTCTGCCGTCCCTGAGAGCTTCCTCGCAAGACCACTCAGAGTCTTAAAGTCTCACCTAAACCTGCCAAAACTAACATTACTCATGAAGCTCCTGCGCCACCTGCTGGATAATGGAGATTTCTTATTAATGAACGGTTGAATGGCACAATTGACATTGGAAATGACATTGTATATGTGTACCCCGCTCTTTTGCTGGGAGGAGCAAATGTGTTTTTTAACTTAAAACTAATGTCCGAGGAAAGACCGAAGTTTTTACTTGACGTTGTTACGAGGGTTTATCCACAAGCAAACATTTGCACATTTTTTTATGGTTACATTCCTGCTGTTAAATGAGAATATTGTTACAAACTTTGCAACATAGATGATGTACTATATTGCTGTTATATATACATATATATATATATTGTTAAACATGATGATGAGGTACAGAAATTCCCCTGTCAAAGTAGCAAACACTTGTAAGAGAAGCTCAGCCATAACTTGCGGTAATAATTTGAGGCTTTATGTCGTTGTTGATGTCGGATGCTGAAGAAAATTGATGAGTTTTTTTCACATTCAGCTTGTCCCTATGAAGATGTTTTACTTGAAGTTTAACAAGAAGTGATGACACACTGCTGTCATATTAAACTAAAAGTATTAACTGGAGATTTGTGTGTTTGCAGTCTGTCTTTTTTTTTAAATATGTTTATAGACTTTTTCTTGCCATTACAAAAAAACTGGAGCATAAGAACACATTATACACAAAATTGCAAAGACTGATTCTGTCCTTTTATATTGCCACAGGCTGTCTCTTCTAATTTTGATAGTAAATGGTAAATGGACTGGTCTGCTCTACCCGAGCACTCAAAGCGTCTCGCACACACATTCATTCATACACATGTTCAAACTCAGATGGATGCATAACAGGGAACTCAGGCCTCGAAATCTTACCCAAGGATACTTTGACATCCAGACTGCAGGATCCAAGAAGCAACCCATCGATTGCTAGAGAAGCCGCTCTACTTCAATGTCCACCTGGGCTGGATGTGAGGCTGATGACAGCTGGGCATCCATATAGTACCATCGCAGATTATAGAAAGAACTTAATGGTGGCAAAGGAATAGTTAGGAAGATATTCCAAACTTTACTATGTAGTAGCATTGTGATTTTTATAATAATTATTCATCCTCCCATAGATATAGGCAGGTTATTACACCATAGGTTCATTATTCA
>VUQG01008578.1:15748-26810 GCA_015106755.1 Etia nguti | reverse complement strand
TCTGCCAGTGAGCTTATTCTTACTGTATAACCCAAAATCATTGATCAGATCAAATGGTATTTTTCATTTCTTTCCGTGTCACCTCCAGTTTAGTTGTCAGTTTACTAAATTGGAGGTCTTTGTGTAAATTCTAATTTAAAATACTTGTATGGTTCATTTATTGTTTGTGTTTTAGCTTGATTTGTATTCAGTCTACAAAGGATTCTGAGGGCACTTTCAACACACTGAATTAAATGTGTGTGTGTGTGTGTGTGTGCTATCTCGATCTCGGTACCGACACTCAAAAACAACTACCAAAGTGGATATCAGCTAGTAAAAAACAGTCTGCAATGCGATTGGACCAAACGAGCCACCTGCCAGCGGCCCTGCGCTCTGATTGGCCTTCCAGACAGACGCCTACCCTTGGAACGTGACGCAACCACGCTTGCTCTTTACATTGAGCCTTGCTGTGCCACGGTTCATATATCTTTAATAGCATAACAACTTAAACCGCTATGTCTCTCGGAAAAGCTGCCCGCAGTTTGGTGAGCCCGCTCCGGGGGGCTCTGCGGTGTTCGGGCTTGAGCCGCAGCTACACCGCTGCGGCTGCAGCCCGGGCGGTGCTGGAACACGAGCTGGAGACGATCCGAGCCGCGGGGACGTGGAAAGCGGAGAGGATCATCACCTCCAAGCAGGGTCCTGAGATCAGCGTGGACGGCAGTCGTGGCAGTGAGTACTAGGAGTTTCCAGTTACAGCAGTTTTTATAAGTGAGCAGTAGCGCCGTCCTCGGTTATGGTCCTTAAACGCACCGTCCCAGGTAAGGTGTTATTTCAGTTCTGCCACGTTCTTATCTCAGCGGTGAACTTGAAGTAATCCCTGCTACTCCCTTGTTTTGCACTTCTGAAGCTATTCTCGGGGCAGCCTTTGGAAAACATTAACCAGGAACTCGTAACAGCAAAAGTATGAGAGTCAAGCTTTAAATAATACAAAAGAATTTGTAAAGTGATCTTTATTTCATAAACAGAAAGCTGTTTTGTGCTTTGTACAATGCAAAGTTCATTGTTTGACTTGTGAAGGCTCTAGCATTTAACTGCACTGCCCCAGTTAATCTCTGCCTTATTTGCTATTGTTCCAGCAAAGCAGCCGATCACTGTTTATATTTCAGCATGAACCCTTGCCAGAGATCGACTCTGCTGATTTATGAATGGCCCACAGACTTTAGGTTGTGACCCCTCATGCACTAAACCGACCCCCGTTCATTCCATGTGCCCGACAGTGCCAGGGTCCCATGCATTGTTTTCTCTGTCACTCTTTGTTTTCTCTCTCTATTGCCTCGTCTGTAGCCTAAAAATACAAGCAGAACTTCTACTCCCAGCTTTGACCTGCTCAAAGAGGTTATTATGGGACAGTGACTCTTTCTTTTTTTAACCTTAATTTTCTTCTTGTCCATCCAAAAATTCTCTCAGGTATATTGAACTTCTGTGCCAACAACTACCTTGGGCTGTCCAGTCATCCAGAAGTGGTCCAGGCAGGAATCGATGCTCTGAAGACACACGGTGCTGGACTGAGCTCTGTCAGATTCATCTGTGGGACGCAGGTCTGGTGCTTAAAGATCCACGTATATCACCCCAAAGCTGTTTAATTCCATGAAGTTAAATTTGCGTAATGTGTGATTTACAGGATCTCCACAAAAAGCTAGAGCAGAAGCTTGCTGAGTTCCACGAGAGAGAGGACTGCATCCTCTACGCCAGCTGTTTCGATGCCAATGCGGGACTTTTTGAGGTGGGACCAAATGGACTTGAAACGAAGGACTTCCCTCTTTTACGATTAGTATAACGCCGAATTATTCTCACAACAGGTGCTGCTGGGGCCAGATGACGCAGTGCTCTCTGACGAGCTAAACCACGCCTCCATCATCGATGGCATTCGCCTGTGTCGAGCGAAGAGGCTGCGCTACAAACACATGGACCTGGGTGACCTGGAAACCAAACTCAAAGAAGCTCAGGTGTGTGGAGGAATGTAGATGGAGTAAAACATTCCTTCTTGTTCCATCGCTCCTAGCAGTGTGTTAGAAAATAGTGAAAATGACACAGCTTACTCAGAGGAGGTCACACACGCATCACCTGCGCTCTCTGTTGTCCTCCTCAGTCGTCTCGTATGCGTCTGGTAGTGACAGATGGGGTCTTCTCTATGGATGGAGATGTGGCTCCCTTGCGAGGGATTTGTGACCTGGCTGAGCAGTACGGAGCCATGGTGTTTATAGACGAATGTCACGCCACTGGTTTCCTAGGGCCTCGGGGCAGGTGGGTAAGAAAAGACTTCAACTGAAAAATCATAAATCGGTTATTTTGCTAAATAAAATACAAAAGACCCCTAATCGTAAAAGTGTAATGCCCTAATATCATTTTTAATTTCTAAGTTGGAGGCAGAGAAGAGTGGATCGTTATTAAAATGCTTTTCAGCTTCTGTGTCCTCCTGTCCAAAGCAGACTTTGAGTAAAAAAAAAACTGCTCTAAAAAAAGCTGCGACTGTGTCTTTTTCAACATGACCACCAGGTGTCGCCAAAGTCACATCTTACAGTAACTACCGTAAAACTGGGCTCTTGATGAAGTTCAGCTATCTCTATTATCAGGAGGTGATGAACTAATGTTACTGCTTCCCTCTGATTTGCAGAGGAACTGATGAACTCCTTGGAGTGATGGATAGAGTTCATATTATTAACTCCACTCTGGGCAAAGCGCTGGGAGGAGCAGCAGGTATGACTCCATTCGAACATAAAGGCTCTCATAACAATTTTTTATAAGCATAAATTAGTACCCAAGTACTTTTTTTTAGTAACTGTTCGGCCGAGGTTCCAAGTGATCCGAGCAGGTACTGACAGACTTATCCAAGGTGTGATGTAGTTGTTTTGTTTTCTCTCAGGCGGTTACACAGTCGGCCCAAAGCCTCTCATTGACCTACTCAGGCAGCGCTCGCGGCCCTACCTATTCTCCAACGCGCTACCCCCTCCTGTGGTGGGCAGTGCCACGCGGGCTGTGGAACTGCTGCTTGCCTCCAATGAGATTGCCCAAAGCATGACAGCCAAAACCATGCGGTACGTTTTGTTCTCACGAACTGTGGGAGTCTTCTATCTTGTGTACATCATAAACACCAATCGGTTTACCTGTAGGAATATTAATATCATATATAGGCTGTCCTGCACTCAGTGATAAGGTTTATACTGCTTACAACTGGTTTTACCCATCTGTGAGTATAATAGTTTTTGTCTTTGCTGCCAAATCAGATTCAGGAACAAGATGACGCAAGCCGGCTTCACCATTGCAGGCTCAGCTCACCCCATCTGCCCTGTGATGCTCGGCGATGCACGTTTGGCCTCTTTAATGGCTGACGATATGCTGAAGCTTGGTGAGACCATAGACTGTATAGAATAGATGGAATGTTACCCATTGATTTTCAAAAAATTAATGTTCAACTTCTGGCCTCTGCCAAGTTGTTTTTTTTCTTTAAGTCAGACATAACCCTGTTTTGATGAACAACGACTGCTAAGTTAGTGGTTTATCAAGCTAGCAAGCCTGGTTAGCAAGCTCTGACCTGAATAAGTGCTATGGCTACACAAGCTAATTAGTGCTAACTACGATAGCAATTAAATACTGCTTTTACACTCATCAAAACTGAACACACAGACTTGCTGGACAAGCTAGAACGTCCAGTTAGCCGTACAGCCATTTATCAGTAAGTCTAGGTGGCAGCAAACTTAAATTTACCTTATTACAGTTTAAAATTGTGAGTAATAAAGTAATTCATCTGCTGTACTGTTGTTGTGAAGGGGGAAACTAGCACTAGAGACCAAAAGTAGTTTTTTGTACCAGGCAAAAAAACATGTTCATTTCTGGAAGTCTATGGGGATTGACTCACTTTTGGAGACAACCTCAAGTGGCCGTTCAGTTTTTTGCACTTCCACATTAACTTAATTTTTTTTTTTTTAATGTAGATGAAACTGACTCACTTAGCAGAAAGTCTGCCACTCTGTTTATACAGTGTCACAGTAGTGTCTTCCCTCCACAGGAGTGTATGTGATTGGATTCTCCTACCCAGTCGTACCAAAGGGAAAAGCCAGAATCCGTGTTCAGATTTCGGCAGCACACACGGACGAAGACATCGAGCGCTGTGTTGACACTTTCATCCAGACTGGCAAGAAGCACGGCGTCATCTCCTGAATCGGACAAACAGGCAGGAATCAGAAGGATTCAGAAAACTGCTTGCCATTGCAGGGTCACGCTGCCTGTTACTCAAGATCCATGAATGATGGTGATGGAAATTTTAGTTACATTTGTAGGTCACTGGAGGTGAATGTTGTTTTTGTGCCTGCTTAACTGATTAAAGCACTTTTGCTAAAGTGTTGGTGTTTGTATTGGAACAAAAAAGGGCAGTTGAATAAACGCTTTTCATGAGCAAGAAAATGTTTCTGAAAAGACATTTATCCATCCCGCAGATGTGATTCTGATGACAGTGAGGATAATGGTGACACATATAATGTGCATAGATTATCAGCATGTGTGGTAAACATTAAACATCCTTCAAATAAGAGAAGAAAACTGTGGCTTTGAGTTTTATTCATAAGAAAAGGCCATAATTCTCCTCTAAAGTAGAGATTTTAAATGCTAGAGGTGGCTGAATTGATCCAAATATCAATAGTATCCATACCAGTGCTGGTATTGGTATCAGATCAATACTAGCGCCATAGGATTGATACTATTCTCCAAATTCAGTGTGTAGCCCACTGAATTGTGTTAAATAAAATATTTTTGGAGGGGTGAAAATAAAAAATATACCTCAAACATGTTCTCCCCTACATAAGCTGCCTTTTTAGGTTCAAAGTATCAGTATTGGTATCAGCAATACTGGTCCTGCACTTACTTTGAATCGATATCAGAATTTACAGTATTGCACACCACTACTAAATGAAAAACATTCTGCTATAAAATGCTTTTCTTTATATAATTTTGCTTGGACTCAAAGCAGCACTGAGCAGAGTGATGAAAACATTCACAAACATAGTGAAAGACTGAAGATCGAGGGGATGAGTGGTCCTGCTATGTCCTTTTTTTGTCTTTCCCGTGGTTTCATTCCTCCTTTAAGTTGCACCGAGTTGGTGTCTTTATCCTAGGATGAAACATTCCTATCCTGATAGGAGTGGTCTCAGCACCTATATGTGGTTTGCTGAATGTTACTGCACTCCACAGCTATCACCAAAACACCAAATGACTGAATCTCTTTTGGAAGAACAGGGTTCATCTTATCAGTAGACTTCCACAGACCCTTGAATCTAGACCCAAGTCTATTTAAGGCGCTCTACAAAGAATGTGGTGGATCAACCCCTTAAGAGGCTTTGTTTTAGGTTTTCCTTTAATTTTTCATCTGTGTCTTTAAGCTTCACGTGCATACCAATCAAGCCTATCAATACTCTTCCTTTCAATGAAGTAAGAGACATATAGTGTAAATTTGAAATGACAAAGAGTGACAAAGTATTCCGAGGTGTTACTATTCACTCAGCATAAAGACAGGGCTCTTTTAATTCTGTCTGACTGTCTGCAGATCGCCCCCTTGAATCTGTTTCCTTCTTTGTTGCTCTCTCTCCACACGCTTCTCTCTCCCCTCCTCCTGCTGTCTTTTTCGCGCCATCAGTGCTCACAAGCTCCGCCTTTACTCTGACGACCCACCTCCGATGAGCCAAGCCGACCAATAGCAATGCACGGCCTTCTTATCAGCCAATCAGAGGGCCGGAGAGGACGCTACGCAGAGGCGGCTCGCGGGAAACTGAAGGGAAGGAGTTCAGTTTTTCCCGCGAAAGAGACGCCGCGAGGAGGCTTTGTGTGCGGCACCTTACATCCTGCTTAGTTCTTACTAAAAAGAAAAAGTCGCTTTTGTCTGGGTTTGTTTCTTTACACTCAGCTTTTCCTCGTGTCTTTTGCGACCTGGTTCATTCAGCATGGCTGGCTTTGACGACCCAGGAGTGTACTATAGTGACAGCTTCGGAGGTGGAGAGGGCCCCGGCGGGGACGAAGGTGGACAGAAGAGGATCCAGATCAAGAAGCGGTTCCGTGAGTTCCTGCGACAGTTCAGAGTGGGGACCGACCGCACCGGCTTCACCTATAAATACAGGTACGGTAACAGCGATCGCACCGTGCTGTTGTTTGTTATACAGCCGCGCACTGAGTGTTCTCAATATGGGTAAAATAGCTAATAACAACCCTCGTGACTCTGTGAGGATCGCCTCGTTTATTAACTGAAATTCTTTGTTACAAAGTGAGTGTTGAGATTTTTTTTTTTTAAAGTGCTCATTAGTCTGGCTGGAGGTCTATAGAAAGGGGCTGCTGAATTTGTGGAAAATGTAGACTCTAGCACAGAGGTGTCAAACATAAGGCCCGAGGGCCAAAATCGGCCCGGCGAAGACTCCAGTGTAGCCCACTGAAAGGCTTTGGAAAATGTGAAGGCGTGTGTAAATGTTGGACTTTTAACTGTATTTTTATCAGGTTTACAGCTTTTCTTGTGGATAAAGACCTCCCCCATGGCCATTCATGCTATACCAAAGTAAAGTAATAGCTAAACAACTAAATGACTAAATGTAACTTTTCGATCTACTATCTGGTTTTCTTTTTATTTTGTAGGTCCATGATAAAAAGGGGGAAAAAGAAAACTGCTTTGGCTCACTTAATCAGAGTAAGCTGTATGTGGCCGATGAGTTTGACATCCCTGCTCTAGCACGTCTGGAGCTTGATAACGTGTAGAGACAACAGCAGTTATATTTGGGTCTACTGTGATACTTTTAGTGAAGCATCTGAATAATTTGCCCTTAAAGTGCTCTAAAAGTGTCATTTAATTTGCAGTATTTTCACTTGTGCTTAAATCCTTTGCTTAAAAATCAAACTAGAGATGAGCTGAAGCGACACTACACCTTGGGGGAGTACTGGCTGGAGGTGGAGATGGAGGACCTCGCCAGCTTCGATGAGGATCTGTCGGACTGTCTTTACAAGCTGCCGACTGAGAACCTGCCTCTGGTGAGCACGTCACACCGCACAAACTCCGTCGCGGCGGGCCATCCGTCCGTCCGACGCCTTCGTCTGAAGGTCTGCTTTCAATTTACAGCTGGAGGAAGCCGCGAAGGAGGTGGCCGATGAGGTGACCCGTCCCCGGCCTGTCGGGGAAGAGGCTGTGCAGGACATCCAGGTCACGTTGAAGAGCGACGCTCATCACGCCTCCATCCGCAGCCTCAAGGTACTCTCATGCCTCTTCGTGTGTCGTGTGTCATACTGTAGGAGTTACTGACGGGTTGATCACACTTTTTCTTGTTTTTTCTGTCCCCTGCAGTCTGAGCAGGTGTCCCGTCTGGTGAAGGTGCACGGCATCATCATCTCTGCCACGGCAGTCAAAGCCAAGGCCACGAAGGTGTGCCTGCAGTGTCGCGGCTGCCGCACCGTCATCCCCAACATCCCCCTGCCTCCGGGCCTGCAGGGTTACGCCCTGCCGCGCAAGTGCAACTCGTGAGTATGATGATGGTGTAACGTCCCTCCACTTAAGTTTCTGGCCCAGAATCACCTTTAATGAGGCTCCTTCTCTTCTCAGCGAGGGCACCGGCAGGGTAAAGTGCCCCGTGGACCCTTACTTCATCATCCCAGACCGCTGCGTTTGCGTCGACTTCCAGACGCTTCGCCTGCAGGAGTCCCCGGACGCTGTGCCGCACGGAGAGATGCCCCGTCACCTGCAGCTCTACTGCGACAGGTAAGCACGTGTGTGATTGACACAGAGTTTTTTCTGCTGCTGTGTTGCTTTTACACTCATGCTTTTTCCCACCTCTCTCTCAGGTATCTGTGTGACCGCGTGGTCCCGGGAAACAGGGTGACCATCATGGGTATTTACTCCATCAAAAAGATGGCTGCACCAAAAGCCAAAGGCAAAGAGAGAGGGGTTGGCGTGGGCATTCGTGCGTCCTATCTGCGAGTGGTCGGTATCCAGATGGACACAGAAGGCGCAGGTGAAGAGGTTTTGCATTAAGACGGGGGTGTGATGCGCTTCAGGCGCGCAGAGCCGGCTTTAAGTGTGGATATTTTTTTCCTCTTTTAGGCCGTGGTGCCACTGGATCCGTCTCCCCACAGGAAGAGGAGGAACTGAGGGCACTGGCTGCTTCTCCCAACATCTACAACTCTCTCTCACAGTCCATAGCGCCATCCATCTATGGCAGCGACGATGTGAAAAAGGCCATTACCTGTCTGCTGTTCGGAGGTTCAAGAAAGAGGTGAGCTTTAAGCGCAATACATAGACCACCACCTTTATTGTAGAAGTCCCTGACTCACCCAGCAGTGCTTTCGTTTCCTGTCCTCTCCAGGCTGCCTGATGGTCTTACTCGTAGAGGTGACATCAACCTGCTGATGCTGGGCGATCCCGGCACAGCCAAGTCTCAGCTGCTGAAGTTTGTTGAGAGATGCTCGCCCATCGGGGTAAGTCATCCTGAGCGGATTGTCCTCACTACGACAAATCCAGTGTAAACCCCTCTCACTGATCCTGAATATCGACTCCGTGCCCTGCAGGTCTACACCTCGGGTAAGGGCAGCAGCGCGGCCGGTCTGACTGCCTCCGTGCTCAGGGATCCCAGCACAAGAGGATTCATCATGGAGGGGGGAGCCATGGTGCTGGCCGACGGCGGGGTCGTGTGCATCGACGAGTTTGACAAGGTAAAAAAAGAAGCAGCACAAGTTGCTCCAGTTGCAAACAAGAATTCAGACTTGGCACAAAATAAACCATCAGTTGATCTCCGACCTCATTATTAAAGATAACATTGTGTTCTTTGTCCAGATGAGAGAGGATGACAGAGTGGCGATCCACGAGGCCATGGAGCAGCAGACCATCTCCATCGCTAAGGTATCCCCTCTTTGTGCATTTAAGGAAAGCAAAATGCGCTCGCTGTGCTGAAGGCAAGCTAACACGTGGGCTCTCCTCCCAGGCTGGCATCACCACCACCCTGAACTCTCGCTGCTCGGTGCTGGCGGCGGCCAACTCTGTGTACGGCCGCTGGGACGACACAAAGGGCGAAGACAACATCGACTTCATGCCCACCATCCTGTCCCGCTTCGATATGATCTTCATCATCAAGGACCAGCACGACCAGCAGAGAGACATGGTAAGGAGGCAGAAGGCCTGCGGCGTTAAACCCTCGCATGGTTGGAAGTGTTACAGAGTGTAACTGTTTGAACGCCCGTGTTTACAGACGCTGGCTCGTCACGTGATGAACGTCCACCTCAGCGCGCAGACGCAGACCGAGGGAGTCGAGGGCGAGATTCCGCTGACCACATTTAAGAAATACATTGCTTATGCCAGAACGTAAGTGTCCTGGAGTTCATACATTAGTTTGCTCAAGCACACAGTCATGTACTTAGTTTTAAAAAAAAAAATAATAATAATAATAATTTGCCCATTTACAGTAAGTGTGGTCCTCGACTGTCTGCTGCAGCTGCTGAGAAGCTAAAAAACAGATACGTGGTGATGAGGAGCGGAGCACGAGAGCATGAGAGGGAGAGCGACAAAAGAGCCTCCATCCCCATCACTGTCAGGTAGATTTTTATTTATTTTAATAAATAGCATTAGTAAATGCGTCTTTTTACGCCAGCCTGTCAGTGGTTTACTTGGATCTTCTCGCGTCATCGTCTGTTTGATGTTTCTGGTTTTCAGGCAGCTGGAGGCCGTCGTGCGCATCGCAGAGTCGCTGGCTAAGATGAAGCTGCAGGCGGTGGCTGGAGAAGAGGAGGTGGATGAGGCCCTGAGGCTCTTCCAGGTTTCCACGCTGGACGCTGCATTGTCTGGCAGCCTTTCAGGTGGGCGTTGGTTATATTTTTGAGTCTAGTGGATAGACCTACCTAATTAAACGGATCCATATTAGCTATTCCATTAAGGAATGTTTTGTTTTTGTTTGTTTTTTTTAATCTGCTGGAAGCCAAGCCTCAGCTAAGCATGCCAACCACATTTTGTGTCCAGGAGCGGAGGGCTTCACTTCTCAGGAGGACCAGGAAATGATCTCTCGCATCGAGAAGCAGCTGAAGAGACGCTTCGCCATTGGCTCGCAAGTGTCAGAGCACAGCATCATACAGGACTTCACCAAACAGGTGAGAATATCAACCTGGGGATAAAACATTTGAACTGTGATTTGACTCGGTGCACATCTTGTGTTTTATGTTCCATTGGGATGATTAAAGGGAGACAGTGTTCAGTTCTCTTTTGTCAGTCATGTAAAAACAGGCCTGAGAAACAGTTTTTACATGCCTGACAAAAGAATCAGTTTTGGTCTGGGTTCTGTGAGTGACCCCTTTCTGTCCTTCCTGCAGAAATATCCGGAGCACGCCATCTACAAAGTCCTCCACCTGATGTTAAGGAGGGGGGAGCTTCAGCACCGCATGCAGAGAAAAGTGCTCTACAGAGTCAAGTAGAGAAAAACGCTCTATGAGATAACCATATTGTTGTTGATGTAAATAGTTTTGATTCATTTGTGGTGTTATGTTTGCCAGAATAAATGTCAGAATAGTGTCTCATCTCAGCTGTAGCTCTGTCCAGCAGGATGCATGCCAACAGGGTGGATGAAGAGTCACTGCTAAGGTGTTCCTAGTGCTTTGTATCAAGCTAAAGATGTTACTTAATGTCTGCATACCATGTTTAAAAAATAAATAACAATAAAGTATTGAAATTCACATTAAAACTTTGAGAATATTTTTTTTGTTTTTTTTATTAAACGGATCATAAAGGGAGTCACAGAGACACAATTTGATGAATATACACAAATGACAAGTAAAATCACTGCTTTGGTTTGGATTTGAGAGATGATCCAAATTTCAGTCATGATTTCTGTTACAGAGCCAAAGTGAGTAAAGTGCAAAATGTGCATGTCACACACTGTATATAAAAGATGGATGGAGCCTTTGTAATCCCACTCAATGGTTAGTGAAGCCTCAAGCCTTGCAACATCACAAAATGTAATTTATATTCAGCAAGAATTGAAACCTTAGATGGTGTTTTTAAAAAAAAAAAAAAAAAAAAAAA
>VUQG01008572.1:6662-21744 GCA_015106755.1 Etia nguti | reverse complement strand
TCCGCACTAAAAGGCGCACTTAAAATACTTTAATTTTCTCAAAAATCGACAGTGTGCCTTATAATCCGGTGCGCCTTATGTATGAATTCTGGTTGTGCTTACTGACCTCGAACCGATTTTATGTGGTACACGGCGCTCAAAAATCTGTCAAAAAAATGTTTTAGTACGACTTTGGTAAGCTACGAAGCCGCACCGCTTGGCAGGATGCTTTAAATGGACCAAACTTCAGTCAGGAGAACAACTGAGATAATCCATCCACAATACGGGGTTAGTCATTAATATACTGCAACAACATGGGAATAGAGCGGCTGTGAGAGAATTCAACATTAATGAATCAATGGTATGAAAGTGGAGGAAGCAAGAAGAATGAGTTGAGTAAAGTTTGACTTATCTGACTGTTTTGTTTCTCTTAATGTGCCTTATAATCTGGTGCGCCTTATGGTCCGAAAAATATGGTACTCTATCTTGATTTCACAATTTAGGCGTTTTCAAATCATATGGAAACAAAAGTACCAGCTAATTAAATTAGATTATCGATAATGATAACCAAAAAGAATTTCACTGCGGCACCACCATATAATTTATAACACACTGCTCCATCACAGCAGAAAAGTGAGATTGTAAGACAGTACATGTCCTGACTGAACGGGGTCCCTATAGAATCTTGAACACACTAAAGAACATTATCATTATTTTATAGTGAAAAGTCAAGAAGGCCAACAATTGATTGACAATTGATAACATCAATCAAAAGAGGGCGGGCCAACAGGGAAGGCGATTTTTAAAACCCCCCAACTCGACATTTACAGATGTGAATTTTGGCATTAAGTCAATAAAATCACGAGACATTCTCTGTTAAAACTTTGTAATTTTACATTTCAAGTGACTTAGCAGTAAGTGTCAGAAATGCCTCGTTCCTTCCCTATCAGTGATCAGCAGCAGACACCTGAGTGCTGCTGCCCAGCAGAGTCAAATGTCATGTCCAAAATGATTAATCAGGAGTCGCTCTAATATAGCAGGTAGGCTACCCTTGCCGTTATTAAAAAGCAAAACTCTCTTTAGCTGCACATCAGAGAAAATAAAAAAGCTAAATGTGCAAAAAGAAGAGCAATGGCCTTACTGTATGAAATATCAACCAAACAAAACAAAAAAACACTGGTAGTTTGCTGAACTATTTTTTTTTTTTATTAATCAATGAAACACAAGAAAAAAGATCTTTACCATTATATTTACAATTGCTTATAATACCTGTACTTTCATTCTGGACTTCAAGGGCTCTATAGAAACAGAATAACACACATATTCAAATTTAAGAAAATAATAATTTACAGACATAGTTTTTGCCAGAAAAAAGCAAAACAGTCAGGACAGCAGTTTTGTTTGCTTCATGTTCAAGTCACTTCATGATCCTGAATTAAAGATAGCTCCTCAACTTTAAATCCTCTAAATCCTCATCACTGATAACCTACCCTGATTCTTTGATATCAAAATATGTAATTTCTGTCTGCTGAAAAATGTTCTGCAAAGTTTTGGCAATGAGGGGACAAAAAATTTCAATTTGACAAACGTAAAAAAAAAAAAAAAATCAACTGAAAATTTTCCCCTAAAACGCGCTTTAATTTAACTACCAAATAATTGGCTTACTTTTCATCATCAGAATTTTGACCTCAAAAGATTAACCAACTTTCTTCTGATTGGCTGTCCCTTTCAAACAGAAGGATCCAATAGCAGGTGGGTGCAGCTTGAGCTCACAGCCACAGCTGATTTCCTGAGATGACCACATTAACACTTTGAAGTCCGAGCTTTTGGCTCACAGGGAGTACTTGTACATACACTGAACCCATAATTTGAAAATCTGGCCATTGTGCTCATATATAAAAAAACAGAAATTAAGGTGCCCTCAATCAGGACTGTTTTTAGAGAATAATGAGGTAAAATGGCAACAGCGGAGAGGTAACAGTGGCTGACGGAAGATACAGACCATCAATACGACAACTGATGACATAATGTAATAAAGTCGCTAAAATATAATAGAATTAGGGACAAGATGAATTTATGGTGAAAATATTAGTTAGAAACACCACTTCATTGGAAACTGCTGAAATAACACTCCTTAATACTTTTCGTAAATACTAAGTCAGTCTAGTCTAACTTCAGCTCTCACTCCATCAGTGAACTTCTTTACATGTCAGCCTGAGAATAAACCTTCACATTAAAGGCTCTAAATACTGCTATTTTCAAGCAGGTATGTTTAAAATCTTCTCCCAGTTTAGGTCATTCAGTCTGCAGCAGCTGTTAACCTCACTGAAATGGTGCACATCCTTTTTCCTAAACTGCTACACCTTCACTTCACTTTGTCCATGTCAATGGCTGTGATCGGTTCTTCCTGCTGGACAGCTATGCCCCCTGCTGACTGAGAGCAGGTGTGTTGATGGTCCTTCCAGTCCTGTGGACAAAAGAGACAGAAGTTTGAAGTGATTGATTCAGCAATGAATATAGCTTTATATCAATAAGGGATAAGACAATGTGAGCTGAAATGAAGTAGCAACCTTTTGGCATGAAAACAAAAAATGTCAAAAACTGCCTGCAAGGCCTCACGGATGTGTTTACACTGTTAGTGCCTTTATGAGCATTTTAACTGAATGATCTGACAAATAGTATGGCTTCCTGTGTGGTACAGATCATCTAGAAGTCTGTGCTTCAGTTTTGGTGGGTAAAGTTCTAGTATTTCAGCATAGTCTATAGTCTGTTACTTATTAAAATTATTAAATAAATAAAATTATTAAAATTATAGTTGGTATGTGTACCTATGAGGGGATTAGTTTTTGTATGTGCTTGCTGACAATATTTGTTAACTTTAGCTGATGACTTAGCATTCCACCTTCACTCCAAATATGGTCACCTCTGAAAAAAAAAAACATGGCTGCAGCCAAAACACTAATATTAAGGCTTCGAAAACCAGTAAGTTATAATATTAACTATTTGCCAATATATCAGTAAGAAGAAACAGCATAAACACTTTTCAGCCATGTGATGAGTTTTGATTTTGCACAGTTTGAAACTCTTCAACACCCCTGTTGGAAACACGTTTGCAACCCATCAAATCTAACTACCAGCTGATTTGAATGTAACCGAGTAATCAACGACTTGCTGTAACAATAAATTATTTTTAAACTGCACCGTCAAAAAAAAAAATCCATTCGTAAAGACTCATAACAAATGTCATGGAAATGTGTTTATTTTTTGTGTGTCTGAAAGAAAAAAGATATCGGCTTACACAGTCCCGATCAAAAGTTTATGACCACTTGAAAAATAGCAAAAAAATCATATTTTGCATGGTTGGATCTTAACAAGGTTCCAAGTAGAGCTTCAACATGCAACAAGAAGAAGTGGGAGTGAGACAAAACATTTTTTTGAGCATGCAATTTATTGAAAACAATGCTTAACCCTTTCATGCATGAATTATGACAACCTCAATCTTTTGACAGATCAATGTTTAATTACTCAGGGCACATGAAATCCATTTCTTAAACACTTACTCTACTCCTGAAGACTTCAATCTGAATTTAAAAGTAACGCTTTACATTATACTCACTGCTTTCTGTGCCCATAATGTACCTTTGTAAAGATACTTGGGTCCCTACGATAGTCGTAACACACACACACACACACACACACACACACACACACACGTGTGTGCGCACTCCACAAGAGTTGAGTCTTACCTTCCTCTGACAGAAGGTGGAGCAGTAGTTGACTTTGTGACAGCCTGTGCACTCACTCATTGCCACCCGGCCACAGTTCACGCACATCTGCTGCAGAAACAAAGCAGGAGCCTGTGAACACGATAGCTACAGCATTCAGTTATGCAGATGATTTATCAAGAACTTTGTCACTGAGAACTCTTGTCTTGATAACTGATTATATCTAAATGCTTCTTTACAGTATACGGTATAACCCAAAAGCTTAATTAAAAAAACAAAAGAAGACTATAATCCTCTGCTTCCACATGCTTTTTTTCTATTTACACTGGAGTTTTAGATACATGAAGTGTTCAGTGCAAATCAGAATTCATTCCATGACCACAGAGCCAGTTTCTAAAATCACTACCTTTTGGCGCCTCCTGCAGATAGTGGGCCCACAGAAGGGCTGGCCCATGTGACTCATTCGGGCTCAGCCCCATGGGCTAAATACTGGGATTACTAGGACCCTCAAAACCCTCCAGCATGACAAGGTGGCAACTGCAGGCATGAGGAGTCCATTCCATGTCAGAATGGAAGCAACCAACGAAAGTATCTCAGGGTCTTATTCATGAATGAGGGGAAAGTGGCATAGGAAACTAACAGATGGATTGGTACTGGTCTACCGTGGTGGTGAAGGAAAAGCTGTTGAATTACAGGTCCCATTCTTACCTCTGGTCACGAGGTATAGGTTGTGACTAAAAGAATGACACAATGGATACTAGCTGCAGAACTGAGTTTCCTCTGAAGGGAGGCTGAGCTCAGCCTTTGATATAGAGTAAGGTACTCAGACATGGCCTGTAAAACTGATTTAATGCCATCTGCAGCCCAAAATAACTATAATGCAGCTCTGGAGTTTAACGCCCTTGGAGTGTGCCTGATTAAAAAACAAACAAACACCTAATTGCTTTTTGTGAAATGTATGATCAAATGTCCTTGGAACTAAAAGTGTGGATGTCTCAGGCCACAATGCTGCTTCAAGACTTTTGCTAAATGAGAAATGTAAGGAATTTCAATAATTATTTTTTTAGCAAGTGAGTGTGTGTGTAAGCATGTCATACATTGATGATGATCTCAGTGATTTCAGTGCCCCTCTTAGCTTCAGAGTCATCTGGCTGCTGAAATGAGATCTGGTTCTGAAACGGCTGGGTAAGACCACACTAAACACAAACACACAAAAAAAACAAAGATTAAAGTGAAATCCATTTGTAGTTACTGCTGATCTAAATCTCAGACCTTTTGTGTATGTGTGTGTGTGCTTACCTCCTTCCTGCCTCCATTGCTTTTGACCCCTACAGGGTCCCCTGCAGAGTTTTTGGCTTGTTCGATCAGAGCTTTGAGCTGCTGGACATTGTTCAGCAGAGTGTTGGCCATCTCCTCCAGGTATATCCAGGTGTTCTTCTGCCCCTCGCTCACTATTGGCTCTGCTCCCCCAATAGGCCCCACGTCAAGCCCAGCCACAAGCCCTGCCGGTGGAGACGCCGCCGCAGTTGCCACTGCGACTTTGGCCTGAACTGGCTGATGAGCAACAGCTAACGCTGGCAACGCCGTTAGCACTGAGAGAGAAAAGAAAAGACAGCTATTTTAGTTTTCTGTTGACCTTTTTCTGCTACATTACCTGCAATTTGCTGTTACAGTTTCATGAAAATCTGGTGTATCATATTATTAGAACATTTCCTAAGATCAACCAAAAAATCGATTTACAATACAGAAATGTCCAATGTCTGAAAAGTATCTTTATTTACAAACTCAGTATTTGGCTGAGGCTCTTTACCACTAACTGCTGATTCAGCGTGGTGTGGCATTGAGGTGATCAGTTTTTGGGCCTGCTGAAGTGTTTTTGAAGCCAAGGTTGCTTTGGTATCTCTCATTTGCATTTCTGGGTTGGCTGTTTCTCACCTTCCTCTTGACAATACTCAACAGATTCTCTACAAGGTTCAGCTGAGGGGAGTTGGCTGGCCAATCAAGCACGGCAATAAAAAGATCAGAAGCCCATTTGGTAGTAGTTTCAAAATAATTGCGCTTTGAAATCATTTATATAAGGCATTTTTTATGTCTCACTTTGTGAATATAAAAACCCAACAAGGTATAAGGGTTGGAAATTACCCATAGCGATAAAACTCTACTTGCAGCACATCAGTTTCATGCTCCGGCATTGTCCGTTCTAAATAAAAGATAAATTGCTTCAGAACCCTATTATATGGAAAGTAATTTCACTCTAGACAGACAATATACACCTTCACAGTGTTACTTACTCAATGTCAAGTCAGTCTGATTTTGGATTTGTACTGGCAGATTTCTTTTCTGATGTATTAATCACATATTTTGATCATATAACTTTAGTAATAGTAGTATCACTTTGTCACTTAGATTAGCTTCACAAATGTGTCTTATGCTCTATCACACATATATGCACACACAGTGGGGCCATTGTAAGTTCATAGGAGATGTTAAACAGATAGTGAGACTCCTTCTGCTTAGCAGGGATGTAAATCTTTAGGTGACGGCCAAGCAGAAAACAAGGTCATAATTATCTCTCTGTGAGGGAGAAGTTTTTAAGGATGGGGCTGAAGGTATAGCCCCCCCGTCAGAGGGGCCAACATGTAAGAGTTGCGGAATGTCTTTGTCTGTGTGTGTATATAAGATGTGAGGGCGGTGGCCAAACTTCAGAGATCACCCTAGTGTTTGGCTGGGATGTTTCTCTCCACATTGCAATCTGTTTATTAAACCCACTTCAGATCAAGCTCACTGGGTGTGTTGCAGGTTATTGTTAAAACTTCCACAACAGATTTAAAAAAACAGGAAGTTTCCTTTAATAGCATTCAGAATTCAGCCTGCCTTGACTGTCTTTCCGGATCTGGAGATCAGCTTGATGGCAGTAAATGTCACAGTTGTTGCTCTTTTACTGAAGTTGTCTGTGTGTTAACTTAGTAAAAAGGACATTAGCAAAACTCAAAAATATTGATATTTTAAAAGCTTATAACCAAAAAAGCTGTGGGAGGAATCTGACTGCAAAATGTAGGAAAAGCAGCCAGAACATGCTCAGAATATGTGTGCAAAGTGTGCAAAGCTGTTATTAAAGAAGAATGTAGTTGTTTTAATCAACATCTAACATACAATTTGGTCTGTTTACACTTAAAGCAAGGATATTTAATAAAAGAAGTAAAGTGAAATCAATCAAACACTTCCCATGTGTGAACTCCTGGCCATTTTAAACCATCACCAGCTGAGATACAGACAGCTCCAAGCCAAAATTAACCAGACATCCATCACACACTGTGTTTTAACACATCCTAGAGAAACAAAAAAGGTGTGTGAGTGTTCTCTCAGGTAAATGGGGATGTGTTTTACACTTGAGCACTTTACTAGACTCTTACTTTCTTACTACTGTGACAGAAAACGGTGGAAAAAAATCTCATTAAATTTGATTCTGTGGACTTAAAATGATGACAAAGTTTATAAGCAGAAGCACTGAGGCCTGGGTTGCTTCAATAACCTTGTGGTGAAGGACACAGGGGCAGTTCAGACAACTCAGACAACTCTTATTATTGTCTGTGAGCTGGTCAATCACTCTAACCAGAACCTGTTTGAGAGCTGGTTCAACCTAAGCTGAGCTCACTGAGGCTGCAGAGTAAACTGTTGTAAACTGCAGTTCAAGGTGCTGGAGTCTTGTGTGTTTTAGCACATAGCACTACAGAGCTGGGTTTTGTTTTCCATGCAGGATATGTATACATTTTTGTGTTAGTGGAGCTGAATAATTGCAAGGACCAACGGCCTGTATCCCACATTGA
Source organism: Etia nguti (assembly GCA_015106755.1). NCBI lineage: Eukaryota > Metazoa > Chordata > Actinopteri > Cichliformes > Cichlidae > Etia > Etia nguti. The sequence goes on along the minus strand of VUQG01008572.1, from coordinate 14,213 downwards.
GAATTTTGATCATTTAAGTGCCTACTCAAACAAATGCACTACAATGTACCACTGAATGAATTCTCAGTCACTTAGATGATGGTACCTGCGGTGCTGGCAAACACCTCGCTCTGTGCCGAGCCCTCTGAGATGATGGCAGCAGCAGTGTCGCCCGTTGGCGTGCGGTCAAAGGTCAAGGTGCCAGAAGTAGTGAACTGCCCAGATGGGGACACTGTGACTGTAAGAAAGAAACAGAAATGTGATTCATGTTTGGACAACAAGTAGTTTAAAGGTTCGGCTTACATTTTTTACTTTACAGATCTGATTTTGAGAACTTGAGAATAAACTTTTATTTAATTTAATTTTTCAGGAACACAGACTTATGTACAGGAAATAATTTGAGAATGAACATGAATTCTAGGTTTATTTTCCATAGTTAAAAGATCAAAACAACTATCCCTGACTGTAAGTGCACAAAGTTACAAAATCATGAGCTGTTTGGACACGTGACCTACATGTGGTTCCTGGAGTCAACGTAATGTTCTTGGTAGCAGAAAGTTCCTTCTTGGCAGGAATGATCACAGGCTCAGTGTCCTTCTTCCGTCTCTTGTACGGGACAAAGAGGCGTACGGGGCCGGTCTGAGTCAAGCAGAAAGAGGACAGAGATAAAATCAGTGCAACATCTAAGAAATCAAATTAAAGCAGAGACAACAAAATGACTGCTGATACTGATACGCCATTACTGTTTCAAAGTCATGTCTGTTTTAAGATAGTCATCACTAAGTACTTATAGTTAAATTTAGTTATATTTCTATTAATTTAAAATATATATATATATATATATATATATATTAAAATATATATATATTGTGCAGTAACTAAAATTAATAATGAAAAATGTACAGAAAATGTCTTAGGCAGCAAAATCTGCATAAGAAGGCTTTGGTGCAAATGTTGTTACTGGGAGGTCTAGTGAAACTAAACTCAACAGAAAACAAAAAAAAAGTTATTATTATTATCATATATTACTGTAACGGGCACGTAGTTTAAATGTCAGCGTTCTAACGTGCAGGTGTCATTTCATAAATAACAGCAGCACAGAGAGTGCACTTGTGCTCCTGCGATGATTAAATCACCAGATTAATCATTTTCTGGTGCAGTCTTATTTGCAGTCATAGAGCTGTATCAGCTGTTCCTTTGAGTAGCTGGTGCTTAACTGATCCATTTGATTGTGCGGTACAAGAGTAAAGCGATGTGTCACACGCTGCCGTCTACGTGAGCAAGGAGGGAACCCGAGTTAACAAAGAAAACTGATAACCATCGCACGATACTTGTTATTTATGATTAGGTTTTGAGTTTTGTCGAGCCAGTAAGGAAAGCCCAGATTGCTTTAATTTGCTTTGTCGTATATTTTTGATTCTTAGAGACTTAATCAGGAAGCCTCAAAGCATAAATGATGCCAAATAGGGCCCTACTAAGTAACAAATCAAGGGTATAATTTTATCTTTAAATCTTCTTTTTTTATGAATTAGAATTTACATTTTTGTCTGTAAGTTTCTGGATTTATATTGAGGGAAAAATGCTAATTTGACCAATTTAAAATTATTATGAAGTGTTTAAATTAGTACTATAAAGAACCCTATATATCCGACCCTCTCAAGAAAAATTAGATGTGAAGCCCTTGTGTTGCAGAAGAAGGAGCTCCCTTCTGTGTCTAAAGTGGGGACTAGAAGAAGGCATAAAAAACGAAGCCATCTTGTTTATTAATAGGCACACTGCTCTAATATTCACCCTGAGATGCCGTCACAGCACAGACTGAGAGAATCTTCATTATTATTTTGTTTAATGATAATGTATCTACATATAGATTGCAAGATAAAGCATCTGGAAATGAAGTTATAGTGATGGACATTTACAAAAAAACAACAAAAAAAAATCATTTACCATGCTGATATTTTCTGCTCCCAGAGAGTCTCCCTCCTTCGGACACTAACGATGAAAAGGATAAGACCAACACAAACAGATATTATTCAGATATTATCTGTAACATCTCAGATTAAGATGATTGAAATAATTTCTAATTAAGTGTCTGAACTGAAGCTCATCAGGACTTGTCCACTTCACTCACCGCTATCAGGTCATCACAGCAGGCTGCACAGGTACAGGAGGCAGCATGGGGGTTCAAGATACGCTCCTGCAAACACAGGTTTACTGCATGAGGATTTGCATGGACTCGGCCCACCTCCTTTTATAAACAAAGGACTAACTAGAAAGAAGTTTTAGGAAAGTAATTGTTTTCTGTGTGACTTTATCAGTCTCTCACATTGTTGTGGAGAAATTCTGGCTCACTCTTCTTTATAATGTTGCTTCAGTTCATTGAGGTTTACAGGGGTTAATTTATGCACAACTCTCTTAAGGTCCCTCCACAGAATTTCAGGCAGGTCAGGAGTTTGACGGGCCATTGCAAGATCTTGATGCTTTTCTTTTTCATATTTGTTGGTGTTCTTAGGATCACTGTCCAATTGCATGAGCCAATCAGTCGATTTTTAGCTATCAGACAGATGGTCTCACATTTGACTCTAGAATACTTTGCTAGTTTGGGAGCTCAAGATTAGCTTCTGAGAACAATGTGTCCAAATCAATGACTGTTGTCATTGGTCATTATACAGTCATTGGTCCAAATTCATAAATTGGAAATGCAAATTTCTTTGCATTACACAATACAGTGCAGCACAGCAGTAGTACGTTAGTTACAGTAAGATAGTAGCGAAGCAGTATATTTAATTACCTGTATGAGGCAGAGCAGAGGTCTGCCAGCATATCTGATGCTCCTCTTCCAGTCTTTGCTGCTTGCTCGCCCTGCTAGACCTTCAAACTCAGTGGGAGTGTGCCACTGCTGGTTGTGTTTGATGCAGCGACCTTTGCCTCCTGACAAAACACAACACTGTGAGTGTGAGCAGCAATAGAACAAGTAACTCAAAATATACACAGTATAAAAGAGTCTTGGCTATAATATTTCACTCTGGATAGAAGTACCTTTGATTTTATTCCAACTACTACTCAACACATTTTAGTTTTGGGGGCTACACCCTCTTAATGGCACAAAAACTAATTGCTCGTCCCCTGTAGCTCAACTTCATGTTCCAAGCTCCCATCATCAAAACTCTAGCATAAAATAAAAAATTGTTCTGCACCAGAACTTTAACCCGTCTTGCTACTATAACAACAATATGCTAATAAAGGCAAGCTTATACATCATTGTGTCTATTGTGCCTGTGCTCCTCCGTAGAAGCAGTGAGGCAACAGTGCCATCATGGGGTCAAACAGGCAAAAGGAACAATGTTACTTGTATATAGCAAATTATAAAAAGACAACATAGCTGAAGGAATATAGAGTGCTGTGAAAAGAATTCCTGATTTCTTATTTTTTCTTATTTTTAATAACATGTGTCACACATGTTTCGGATAATCTAAACTAATTTTAATATTAGACAAAGATAAAAAACAGTAAATACTGGAAATACAAAATGCTGTTTGCAATAATGATCTAATTTATTAAGGGGAAGATATCCAAACCAATCAACATGGCCCTATGTGGAAAAAAGTAATTACCCCTTCTTGTTAAATCATGGATTAATTTTGATTAACCACATTTTTGGAGAGCTGAGTAAACTTTCACCAGCCACACTCAGACGCAAGTATTACCAGACCAGTTGAATTAAAAAAAAATCACTTAAATAGAACCTGTCTGTCAAACATAGGCTACAAGAAAGAAGAAGCGAGAACAACATTTATGAATTGCCTGACATGCTTAATTAAGGTCAGTGGTCATAATTCAAGAATAAGAAAGAAACTGGAAAACAATGGCAGGAAAATATTCTGTGAACTAACAAAACAAAAGCTGAATTTCTTTTGGCAGGTTTGTGTTCTGCTGTAAAACTAACACAGCATTTCATAAAAAAAACCTCATAGCAACAGTAAAACAACATGGTGGTGGTGTGATAGTAGGTTTGCTGCTTCAGGATGGGGACAATTTGGCATAACTGATGGAATCATGAATTCTCCTCTCTACTTGAAAATCCTGAAGGAGAATATCCAGGCATTAGCTTATACCCTGAAGCTCAAGTGCACTTGGGCTATGCAGTAGGACAATGATCAAAACACACCAGAAAGTCCACCTCTGAATTGCTCATGAAACAAAAGTAGAGTGGCCTACTCAAAGTCCGGACTTAAATTTGACTGAGATTCTTTGGCATGACCTTAAATTGGCCCTTCACACTCAACAACACTATAATGTGTCTGAATTAAAATAATTATACTAAAATAAGATGGGTAAAATTCCACCACAGTGATGTGAAAGACTCATTGCCAGTTTTTGCAAATGTTTGATTACAATTCTAACCTACTAGAACCAGGCTAATCTGGAGTTTTATGTCTCTACAGTAACCTGAGTAACAAGATCAGCTTGACCATGTGATATAGCATGTATAGGTGTGATAATCACCTGATCCCAGTCTGTTTTTGTACAGGACTCCACTGGTATTCCTGCAGCGAACCGGCAGCTCATTGTTGTAAACTGAGGGGTCCCAGTTGTACTTGGAGCAGGAGTCTTTGTCCTGGGGTGGAGTCAGAGGAGTGGGTGGAGTCTGTGGACCTGGGAGAAGCACAGAAGAACATAAAAAATGCACACATCACATTTCAGATTACCAGACACCTGTAGACACCACACACACACACACACACACACTCGGGTGTACCTGATGTGATGGTGGCAGTGGACTTGAGGCCAGCAGCTTCCACGATGCTGCCGTCAGTGTGAACCACAATCAGAGTAGCCTTCTGGGTACTGAGACCTTCACCCAGCTGGAGAGTGGTCCTACCGCTCTGACAGATGTGGAAAGAGTACATACACTCATAATCATGGTGCAGCATAAGAGGTATGAGAATATCTTGATGTTTTAAAAAAACTACTTGAATCGAGTAGTCAGCAGGGAAACCCATGTGATATTGTGATTCATGTTCTAATAAAAATGGTACACTGCTAACGTGCACAAATGAATGTGTTCATTAATTGGTTTTTATCCAATTTCATATCAATTTCCTGTCAATAATGTCATAAGATACTGTTTATCATCATCAAAATGTAATAAATGGCAAAAACTGAAGGGGAAAGGATCTGTGTTAATCTACCAGCACGTGTTCAGGTAGACTCCCAGATGTGGCGACGGTTGTGGTGAAAACATTGTCCTCTGTTGCATGAACGCCTCCCACCGTCACTGCCGTCACATCTGAGCAACAACAAGAAATTAAGTAAGTAAGAATAAAAATATAACTACAAAGGAGGATTACAATGATAATGACCTAAAGCAGGAAACATAGGGAATAATAAACACTGGTATTACCAGAATCAGAAGACTCTTCCATTATGTGTATATGAGAATGAATGATTTTCATCTGTATCTGTCGTGGTCCTGAACCTCCTGTTTAGTTTTTTAAGTCTTTCGATTTGTGTTTATTATTAAATATGTTCAGTTTGCTTCTTGTTTTTCTTTTGCTGCTTGAACTTATTCTTTACAGTAATTCTGCATTTTTCTGTTAGTTTTGCTATCTAGTTTCTGTTCATAATTACAGTTTGTTAGTACTGTATTCCTCTTTTTTCATCCACCCCCCTCCCCATGTTCCCTGTGGTCTGGTTTAGCTTCCGTCTCTGTGCCCGGTGTTCCCATGTTCAACTTTTTCTGTTTTATTTTGATAGTCTCTTCCTCCTCTGCCTCATTGTGTGATTGTCTACACCTGTGTTAGTTTAGCTGTCTCTGATTCCCCCATTACCTTGTGTATATACATAGTTTTAGTCAGATTGTATTCACCTGTCACTTTGTACTGTTTCCCTGCCTGCCTCAGTCCCTATATTTTCTTGCCATTTGGATTTTTGTTACTTCATTCTGTGAACTCTGTTTTGATTTACTCATTCTAGCCCAATAAATAGCTTGTCTTTTATTTCTGAATCCTGCCCCTCCTTACATTCCACACCATAACTGTATTCTCAGGCTTTAAATAATAGAGTTTATGGATGAGGGGAAATATTATACTTATACAAATACATAATGAGACATGTCTGTGATACATGTTACCCTAATGTTACAATTTTCGGATGGAATTTGGCACCGCACACAAAAGCGTGTCCGTAGGAGGGACATAATGAGCTGCCTGACTAATGCATCCTCACCAATTCCAGTGGACTAAAGTACTGTTAATCTCCCAAATCTCTCACCATGGCAGGGAATGGAACAAAAAGCTGCATCTAAAAAAGAGATTTTGAGTGTCCTTCAAGAACTATTCCTGAAGACTACTTAAAGAAGTTACAGTAAAGCTTGCCTAAAGATAGTCATGCCAAATATTGACTTTTAAAATCATCACAATTATTAAGACTTTAGTTTTGGTTTATGTATACAGTATTTCCATGTATGTTTGCATATGTTTTAATAAACCACTGCACCCATTTTCCAAACAAAATATAAAGAATAGTTGGCTCAAGATTTTACACAATCCTGTAACTAACTGGAACTATTAAAAAAAGTATAGAGGACAACTCTCTACTTTTAATCATTGCTAATATGGTGAAAAGATCAAGCATGGGGAGGTGCTGATATCCACTTGGCTGTAAATCAAGTATTTTATTGTAGCATCACATCTGAAGCTTTAGCATTTTTGCTTTTTAATGTGCCATGGGTTTCACCAGATCAGGGTAAGACAGTATTTTCATACTAAACACTAAACATGCTTTTACAGTATCTACTGCTGAATTTAAATGGAATTTAAAATGTGAAATGTGATTGAAAGGCACTACGTTTTTTGTTTGTTTTTTGTCTTTAGCATTTGTATAAATGTATGTGTATACATTTTGTATTTTGTGTTTGCATTGCTGCTACATTGGCTGAGTCTACCTTGTGCAGACTCAACATATAATGCATATAATTCTAAATAAAGAAACTTTATTAGGTGAAGTATGTTTTGATGCTACCACTTAGTTCAGCACTTTGCAATGCAATCTTTCCATTACACAAAGATGTCTAATCTCATTAGCAGGGTTAATTTCAACAAAAACAACATTTGTATGAGGGCAAAAGGATGTAGGGGAGCTTGAAAATCAATATTTTCTATACCTGTTTTCCCCACTGCATGTATTATTGTTTTTGTGTTGGCCACCTGTGGTTCCCTCGGTGTTTGCCACCTGGGCCCTCTTATGAACCATTAACGTTTCTAAATAATAAATAATGTATTCAGCAGATAACAGTGTTCTCCCCGTTTAAAGTCGTGTCCGTACATAAACAGTGTTTGATTTGAAGGCAGCTGGTGCTAACATTATTGTCTCAGTTTGTGTTTTAGCGCCACCCCGCACAGCAGCGGCCTGCTGCTAACTGTAGCCCGTGTTACCTGCAAAGGCAGCCTCGGCCTCGTCTGGGTTCGGTAGGGACTCGGCTCCCAAGCCGATGTTTCCCGGTTCCGCCATCACAGCCATCGTGGTAACTTCGGCCTCAGACTCGGTATCCGAGCCCACTCCCTCCACCTGCGG
>VUQG01008570.1:37414-79393 GCA_015106755.1 Etia nguti | reverse complement strand
ATTGTGTCTTCTACCCCTGTGTTTTAGTCCCCTTTGCCCTTCATGTGTTTCATGTCTGTGTCTTATGTTGTCAAGTTCATGTTGTCATGTCTACGTTTCATTATGTTTCCTGTTTTATTTTGAAGAGGTCCTGTGTTCCTATGTTCAGTGTGTTTAGTTTTACACTCCCCTTGTGACGTCGTGATGTTCATGTGTGTCAGCTGTTTCCCCATGTGTTCCCACTTCCCTCATTAGCATCCTTGTAGGTATTTAGTCTGTATGTTTCAGTTCAGTCTTTGTCAGATCGTCTGTTATCATCACCATAGTCTCAGTCATAGCGTTTCATAGGTTTGCCTCTTAGTTTTGTTGTGTTACATAGTTTACTCAGTGTTCATAGTTTCTTCATGGTGTTTTCACTGAGTTTCACACTCTTTAGTTTACTCAGCGTTCTCAGTCTTCTTTGTTTCTTAGTTCCATGTTCTGCTACTGCTTACAGCCAAATAAAGGCTCGCTTTTTGTTAACTCCCACAAACTCCTCTCTCTGCGTCTACAAGTATAACTGTAATAAAAATGATGAATTATTAATTCCTTATTGTACATAGAATCAATAAGGCTAAGAATAGTAACCATTAAAGTCCAATTTTAGCTCCCCCCCCCTTTCAGCAATCTTCTTGAAACCTGTACCATATCTGGCTACATGTGATTTTTGACTTGTTTGACTTCTCCTTAATGATATCACCACATGCTCAGATGTCAGTAATTAACTTAATGAGTGCAATCTTACTATAATCTGTATCTATAACGACTTAAGAATGCAATGTTTTGGATATAACCCTTGTACTCTGATTAGCTTGGGTGAGCATCCCACTATGGGAACCTTTCTGTGAGCCCTCATTAGCAGCTCAAATACACCAGCCATGACTGACTGGCACTTGTGACACCAATGCAGGAAGAATTGAGATTCCCCTACTATACATTAAGCTTACTAAGAGTCAGTTCCTTGTTTCTATAGCAAAGACACTGGCTATTAGATATTCACTACCTAACTATCCATAACTCTAAGTTTTATTTATATAGCATTCATTTGAAATCTTTCTATGAGGAAAATACCGATTCCTGGATTGCTGCAAAGATAATTATCCCCAGTTACACTTCATAGAGGAGGGGCCACATCCTAAAAAGAGCCCACATTAAGGCTTGGGTGCACTGGGATCAGTGACCCAATGCTAGACATCTTACTTAAAAATGTTAGAGGACAGGCCCAGCATGCAGCTATGCATGCTGCTTGCACCAACAAATTGATGCTTTCTCATAAATTTAGAATTAATCCATTGAAAAAACACAGCAGTGGTGGAGCCGCAGTGTTGCCCAGCAAACTTGAATACAGTGACTGAGATGGACACTGAGATGGACATTGCTGTTTTACCTAATCGGGTTTTATGTATGTAGCTAGAGACCAGCCATACACAGAGTACACCTTATGAGTTACTTTGAATTTAAAAATCACAAATAGCTCTTTCAGACATTTGTACTTGTATATTCTCATGATTTTTTTCTCATTATGTCGTTCCCTTGCACTTCCTCGTCTGCCTCCTCCAACACTGCTCTCTCTCATCCCTAATTACCACCTCATCTTCCTCCTCTTCACCTCAGCCACATCTCCTGAAATTAAGTCAGGGATATAAGACACAAAAACGTGCATAAACATGCTCGTTTTATTTATTTCCAATATTGCCGCAATTACTTATTGTCAGCAGACTAGACCGGTGACCCTCCCATCTCCAAACAGCTGACAACTCGCTGGCTAAACAACAACAATAGAGTTATAGAGTTTATACACTAAACTCATAATATAGTCATGATTAACTAATGGGTTATGGACACTATTAGGCCTGTGTATTTGCTAGATAGCTTATGCAGCTGGTGAAACTCACCATTTTTCCAGGGCAGCAGCACTGATACCTGCTGAAAGGCTTCCCTAATACCTTTAGCACAGATGCTGATAGGCTTCCGTGAGGAACAAGAAGAGGTTTCTGAGTAGAGTTGTGTTAGTCTAATAAATAGGAGGAGTCATTCCTGACATAGCTATCACTAATGCCAGCTAATCAGGGCTGGTTTAATCGAATTTAGGCTTCTGATGTCACCCAGGACCAGTTCCCATGGTGAGATAGAAAACAAATACTATGGAAAAGAACAACTGCAGGAGCTGCAATGACCTGAATTTGATTTTGAATCTAGGAGTGCTATCAAATGTAGGAAAAAGAGGATATAAACACATGCATGCCCATATTAGATCCAAGCATTTTAGCTTCATGATTAAAACCTTAGGCTTAACGCAATCAAAACCCACATCCAACATTAGCTCAATGCCATTGTCCACAACATTTTTTTTCCTAAATGAACCATTTCACCAAATGATTTCATTATTGTCTCCAGGAAATTTACTAAATAATTCAAGTTGTTTCAAATCATAAATTCCCAAAGTTCCCTGAGAATCTATGCATCATCTCCTGTTTGAGTGCCTTCATAACACCCTTAGACCGCAGGCCAGACACTGGAAATCCAGGCAGCAACAACATCCTTCCTCGGGCCTCTAGGAAGTGACCTCAGCTTCAGAAAGGCCAGATAAAAAAATCCACATCAGGAACAAAAACACCAGGCTGACCGTAATGAGCTCTCCACTCGGCTCCAGTGTGTTCTGAGGGAGACCAGGTGGTGTGACACACATATGACTCTGATTAAGGGGTCTTTAGATGAACAAGAGGACAAGGGGGGCAAGTAGGGCGGGCTGTGCAGGGGGCAATCGAGGCCTTACGCATATGAGGCAACTATTAATGCTGTTCAATGACCTCCAATAGACCCAAAGATGTTCCTGTAGTCATGAGTGGTCATTTTCCCACTTGTGTTTCACGTACAGAAGCACTGTTTCTGCACTGTTTTCTTTTAAGAAGCAGTGAGACAGTGAAGTGAGAACACAGGCCTTAGTGGCAGATATACTTCTCTGCAGTCTTTAGATGTCACAACAAACTCTGGCCAGAAGAACTATCTCATGTCTGCATCTCATTTAATCAAAACATTTCTTTTTAGCAGAACAGTCAAATAGCTGAGAGCAGTCAGCGCCTTACATGTGTTGCCTGTATCCCTCACTAACATCAAATGACAGCGAGGTTTCACTCTGGCGTCTGTAGACTTATAATCTGACTTGTGCTCTGCACATGTCCTCAGAATGTGAGAGTGAAAGATGTCAAGGGCACCTCTGGCCTCATTTTCAACAGTTAGTTTCATCCTGGCACATTGTGCCACGTCTGGCTGGACCGTTTAAATGTCTCCCGATATCAGGCAGCATAAACAAGCAGGCCTGCCTGTTGGGAAGGATAAGGAATGAAGGGGAAACAGAGGCCATTCTTCTGCATGTGCGACAGGAATTGTGTTGGAACAAGCACCTGTCAACCCCCACCAATGACCGCAGAGAGAGCGAGCGAGAGAAGCAGATGACAGAGCAAGGAGAGAAAGAGGGCACCGATTGAAAGAAAAGTGGATCAGTCTGTCCAACTTTTTTTTCTCCCACTCCTTCATGTTCTTCTCTCCTTCCAACCCTTCCTTTCTCTCACTGCCTCAAACAACTTAATCTCTCTAAATTACATTCCAAAGCAGGCATATGCTCCAAAGTCCCAGACTTACTGCTTCACAAACCAGATACACATCTACATAATATCTGCATAAATACTTTGCATTGATAATAAGGAGACACAGCTGCCAAGGCTATCCTATTGCCCTTTATTACAACTTCCTCATTCTTCGTCCTCCACCATCACCTTCATTTGTTCTCCGCATTAACTTGATGCCAGTTTTTTTTTTTTTAAATAGACAAAGCGGAGCAGCATTTCTGTGACCTTCAGCCTCCACCTTCAAATACCCTCTAAAAGACAGAGCTGAAGAATGCTAGGCACAGCACAATTCCACACCTACAACATGATAAGAGACTCGGGGAGAGAGAAAAAAAAGAAAGAATAGTAGTAACATCAATTTATCGCCCTCTGAGATGACAGCTATTCTACTCTATCCATTTCAAGACTGCTGCAATTTGTACGTTCCTTACCTCTCTGTCCTTTAACTTCATGGCCAGAACCAGCTGGTTGCGATGGTTGGTCAGCGCTTCACGGTAGTTCCCCTTGGAGAAGAATGCCGAGCCCAGATTCCCGTGAGCGCGGCATTCCCCTGTTTGGTCACCTGAAGAGGGAAAAACCACAATGGATGAGATCGAAATTTCAAGAGTTAACAAATAAAATTTACAGCAAAGCTCGGAGGATTGCAAACCAGTCGGTGATTATTTCACATCATTCCACTGTCACTGTCAAACAGGGACGTGATGAACCACATCTATGCCACTGACATGCCGTCGCACCCTTAAAAGGGAAAGTGCCGTTATAACCCGTTATAAGTTCTCCACAGTAGAGTGCCTTTTCTGACAGCTGGTAGTGTTGATCTCAATGCTCCAGAGGGTGAGAGGGGAAAGCCTTATTATTTCTTCCTGACAGAGAGGCCCCACAGACAGGGCCAAAGTAAAGCACAAGTCTCTGTGCTCTACCTGAGAACCACAGCTCCTTATCTGCAGCTATGCTGCCCAGTCATGTGTCAAACTGTGTGGGGGTAAAAAGAGTGGAGCCAGTCTGTGCTACTCCCTGTTTTCATTTTTTCTATCTTCCCTTCAGAAGTTTTTTTCCTTCCTTTACTGTCTTTCTCCCCTTTTCATATATTAATCCCAAACAGGCAAATCCATACTTACTGCAGGCATTATTTATTTTTGAGCAAACAAAATAGAAAATTCCCAGCAGCGACTGGAAATGTACCATTTTACTTTTTACCATTCAGGTGGAAAGATACACAAAAGAGATAAAACTGAAAAAAACTTCACTGGAAGGCCACAATAACAACTTTTATACTGGAATTCATTAAGATATACAAGAATTAGTCTAAAGTATTTGCTATATTGAACATGTAGCAAATACAGACTGCTTTGTAGAGTGCACGCGCCTGCGCAAGTTATCGGGCAAAACAAGGTCTTCAGTTTTTTGTTTTGTTCTGAACTTCCAATTTTTGAACTGTGTTTGTGTGACGTGGGTAAGTTAAATGGACTGGTACTTATACAGCGCCTTCCTTCTCAGTTGAGTACTCAAAGTGCTTTCTACTGCAAGTCTTATTCACCCAATCACACACACATTCATACGATGCTTTTATCTTTGCCTGAGCACTTTCTAACATTCACACACACACGCACGCTCCGATGGATGCATCAAGAGCAACTCAGGTATGAAAGTATGAAAGTAAGCAGAGACGAGAGTTATGTAAGGCTGGAGTTGAGGACAAGAATGCGTTTTGATTAGTGCTAACATTAGCATGCTGTAATGCTTATAGTGATAATCTATGTGGCTAAAAATACTGGCAAGGTGATCTCTAACAGCAAGTGATTAATGCTCAAACACTGTTTAGACTGTCCTCATGCTTACATCTACTTTAAGCACAAAATATACTGCAGCTAATGGGATAATTTTATTTGGTCACAAACTAAAGAAACAAACAAATTAGATCAAATTTTTCGGAATTTCACAATGGCACAAATAACAAAGTTAAAGGATTACATAAAACCACAGTATTCATTCTCTGCAATGCCTTTATAAAATCTGATTAATAACCACCCAACAGCTGCTGACTGACTGACAGACACTGTCATCACCAGCCCAAAATACTGGATGATGACTGATCGCTACAGTTTCACTAATTTATTAGCTGTTTACATAATTTAACAAGAAAATGTCAAAGGGCTTATGAGGATCTGATCATTTTCTCTCTATTATTGATAGTTCAAGATTATTTCATTTTAAACAGTAGGACAGAATAATGAAATGTCACACTCTGGGAACTTTTGTGTCTAAGCAATCTATATTAACCTCTATTATCTCCATCCACTCGCCCCGCCCTATTCAGGGGTCTTACCTAAGGTTTTGGCCACTTCCAAGTCCTGCTGCATGTAGCTCGTGCTCTTCTCTGTGTTTCCCAGGGACCAGTGAGCGCTGCTGAGGGCTGAAAAGACGGAGCCGCGTAGCTTGAGGCTGCATGTGCCGATCTTCAGTGCGGCTTCTAGCACCACAACAGAGGCCGTGTGGTGGCCTGCTGTCAGCAGCTCCTGGCCGATCACAGACACCACCACAAATGGACTTTTGTCCAGCTTCATCTTTTGCAGCTGCTGATAGGTGGGCTCGAGAGACTCTGTGCAGGAGAGACATAAGTAAGTCAGAGATTAGAAACAGACTACAGATTATGCCAGTGGAGAACCTTGTGCTGACACTCTGATGGACACCGATATCTGACACTGACTGCAATAACTTTTACGTGTTTAACATCTCCGACAAAGGTGACTGTTGTCTGAATTTAGATTCTACTTTTCCTCTAGTAACAGTTGTGTTTTGTCTGCCTCAGTAAGCATAGCCTGCAGCCTGACTGACTGACTGCTTTCACTGACAATTTAACAATAACTCAATATACGAGCCATTTTTCTGTTCTTCCACTCTGACTGGAGTGATCAGAGGCAATTTCCAACAGTGCTGTGTAGAAATAGCAACAGCTTAGACCACTGGGGGCAACTGTCTTTACAAATCACAGAGCAAAACCAAATTTGTGCCTTTTCCTTCAGCTAGTACGGATATTTGAGGGAATTTAAGGGGAACGGCGCACAATGAGTAGGTCTTGAGACAGTTTTAAAAGTGACGGGGAAACGGCTGCAGCTGAAGCACAACAACAGCAACGGTGGAGAAATGCAGAGCAAAGAAGATGCAGAAAGGTGACCTCCGAAGAGGCTGAAAATACACACGATGACATAAATCAATGGTGGGCCACGTGGGATTTGGGATTCAAAGGCCCCTCCAGACTTGCAAAGTCCTCCGGCAGATACAAGCATCGAACCACATGAAGTGGGAGTAAGGGAGGCTTGCCCAGTTATCTATTTTTTCTGCCGTTTATTGATGCATTAGCGTTCTTCTGTGTTTAAGTACGCATTTGAATTTCATCAGAGTAAATTCACACAGCCCTGTATTTGCAAATGTCCCGCGGAGAATTGCTACTAATCAGGGCAAAGCGCTTTACAGAAGGCCGTGTCTGTACAAACTGGTACGCGTGACCAGATGTGTAGTCTACAATTCATCGTAACTCAAGTCGTTCTGAGAAACATCCACAGATGCTAATTCACCTCGACACACACCTACACGCACAATATGAGATGCATCCTCGCACAAGCACTCAAAAGCATAACTGATGATGCTCTTTCAAGAGCGTCGCTTCTGTTCCAGCACTTGGCAGAGTGTCGTACTTATGGAGACAGTGCGTGCATATAATATCCATTCATAGCTTGTAATTGCTGTCGGAGTGACATCAAGAGCTGACTCATAAATCAAACACTGAGAGAATGCTTTTTTAAAAAGGTGTCATGGCTGCTGCATTCATAAACAGGTAGTTATGACAACATCTGACTGTGTTGTTTCACACACATACACGGGCTTACAAACAAATGCTTAAGAGAATAGAGTCGTGGGCCAATAGAGCGCTGTGAAGAAAAAGCGCTGAGAAAGCCCCCTTTCTGATTTCTTATCTTTTGCATATTTGTCACAAATAATTGTTTCAGATGATCACATTAGTTTTATTATTAGACAGATAACCCTTTTAATTAAAAAAAAAATGCAGTTTTTAGATGATGATTTCATTTATTAGGTAGAAAGCCTATCCAAACCTACTAATAACTGGTTGTGCCACCCCTGGCAGCAAGAACGGCAGTCAGGTGTTTGCAATAACTGGCAGTGACTCTTTCACGTTGCTGTTGAGGAATTTCGCCCCACTCTTCCGTGGAGAATTGTTTCAATTCAGACACTCTGGAGGGTTTTCAGGCATGAACAGCCTGTTTAAGGTCATGACATAGACTTTTAATTTAAGTCTGGATTTTGAATAGACCACTCCAAAACCTTCATTTTGAGCCATTCAGAGGTGGACTTGCTGGTGTGTTTTGGATCATTGTCCTGCTGCAGAACCAAATTGTGCTTGAGCTACAGGGCACAAATCAATGGCCGGACATTTTCCATCAGGATTTTCTGGTAGAGAGCAGAATTCACTGTTAGAGCAAGTCGTCCAGGTCCTGAAGCAGCAAAGCAGCTCCAGACCATCACACTACCACCACCATGTTTGTTGGTGTGATGCTCTTTTTATGAAATGCTATTTTAGTGGGTTCGCCACTCCTGAGAAGGTTCACCGCTGTTTCTTGTCAATTTTTAGATAATAATGTTTCACTGTCTCAAAGCCTTAGAAATAGCTTGTGTAACCCTATCCAGACTGTTTCTTTAGATCTGGGCATGATGTGTTTCATTTTAAGATCAATTTAGCCTACTTCACTTTGTCCGACAGATTCTATTAAACAGATTTCTTAATTGAACAGGTCTGGCAGTAATCAGGTCTGGTGTGACAAGTTAAATTAAACTCAGCTTTCCAAAAAATGACAAGAATGAAATCCTCATTTAAGAACTGTATTTTGTATTTACCCAGGTGATATTTTCCTGATATTAAAATTTGTTTGATGATCTGAAACATGTACATGTGCCATATGCATATGCAATAAAATAAGAAATCAGGAAGGGGGGGAATACTTTTTCCACAATACTGTCTACGAAGCAAGAATTACAGCACTCATCTTGCAGTAAACACATAGCAGAACATCATAATGTTGTGCCTCTTTCTCGCCTTTTGCCTTTTAATACTGCTTTTGCAGCCAGAGCCATGCGTTCCTTTAGTGACTGTATATGTGCAGAGCATGACTGCATACAGTATCACTAATGCACCATATTCTGCCTTCCACTTCATGTGAATAAAGATGTAAGGCATGCACTCTCCCTCCTGCATTAGCAGATGTGTCATCAGCGGGACTGGTGACGCTATACAATACTTCTTTTAATTTTTAATCCCCTCGATTTCATGGAAACTGCCTCTACGATACAATATCACTCGATAAGATTTTCTTTACCATCCTCTCCCTTTGAAATTAATGTAAATGTCTGCTGCCAGCTGGATTTCATTCGTGATTATGACATGTTAAATACAAGTCGTGGGACAAATCTCATTAAAAGACCAAAAGCAAAATATTTTACCTGCACTGTCAATGCCACCCAGCACTTTGTTCGTTAGGCAAAAAAGCCCCCTGTGAAGAGTTGTGTTTCTTTTTTTCCAGCAGTGTATTCGGTTTCTTTGAAATTAACACAGTAATGTCACTCGCTGTGGTTTATTGGTCAACAATGCGGTTTTTTTGCCCCTAAAAAATAAGCTATACTAACAACTTTTGGTAGGAACAGTTTATTGTCTGGTTTGATAATTCACTGAATCAGTTAACAAAAAGAAAAATGCAGAATAAAATCTTACTAATCCTCTCAGCAACAAAAAAAAATTATTATGAATACATAAAAATCCTCCTTCCTTGCTCTCCTCCAGGGAGGTCAGCTTGGTAGGCTGCAGTGGTTTCCAACCTTTTCCCTCTTTGTACCCACACAGCCTTGTCAGATAAACTGAAAGAATAACATTCCTTTTTAATACCTTTCATGTTCAGAAGAGTAATTTTAAAACTGTATTTGGACAGCTTTCAGCTTACCATTTCTAATTTATTGCTTCATAGTATTTTCAACAGACCATCACTACTGGTACACCACTTTAACCATAAGTCACTACTTTTGGATACTATTTGTTTAACATCTATTTGTTTCTTTATGCACCGTTATGAATTTTACCCACATACCTTTCATTTCTTTCCTGCTTCCTTTAACAGGAATATCATTACAAAAGATATAAGAAATGTATACATAAACTATGGAAAATACCAAAAGAAAAGGGTGACTTTTAAAGGTTAGAGACCAAAGTAAGACCAAGATATTCAAACTCCTTTATAATGTCGAGCTCCTCCCCTTGCAGGAAGACATTAGAGTGCACCACATGACCACGAGTCAGAGTGCCTACGTAAGAATTAAAGATGCTTCTTGGAATTAATGATCCTGAATTAATCATACTGCCAACTTCAAGTTGTGGTTTTCTTCTGTTAAAACTTTAGTAATGTTAGTCATATCAAACAATGTGATTTTATGGAACTTAAGAGAAAAATATTCAGTTTAGCACCTATGAAGGTTGTTTTATTTCCAGAAATACTAATTTTTAGTTACAAATCTGCAGATTGGTTTATTCTGTTCATTTTCTTAGATTTCGTTCAACTTCCATTTCCCAAATAACCTTAAGTTATTTAAACAAATTTGCTGTAGCCTTTTGTACGGTCTGTATTACTATGTTCATTAGAAAGGCTATTTTTGGTCACTCTGTAAGACCAAATTTCAGTGATTTTCTTAAGCAGCCTGTCCATAGTTTCCATCAGTTTCCCACACTAACTATTCAGACAGATCAGGGTATTCACTTTCTTTTTGAGTCCTCGTACTACTGAACGATGCAATCAGATTATTTTTTTAAGCGTTAGCATATCACATCTACTATCTGTGTCTTCATCTGTGGAGATTTCACTCCAATCAGTTCCTTTTATTTTGCTGCTGGCTCTTTGAGACGGCTTCATAATTAAATGTAGTTCTGAGTGATTTTTTTTGGTTTAAATGAATTTTTAAAAAGTTGTTTTGGAAACTTTCATGAGAAAAAGATAGCACTACTGTCTGACAACTCAGTCAAAAGAAAAAAACAACAACTATTTCATCTGTACTGCTGCCTAACAGCCGTCTTACCATGCTTTTATCTTCCTCGTTCAGTGGTTAAGTCATCATTTAACTAATGCTTAAACTGGTAGCCATACTTGAACCAATAATATTAATAATATTATTGTTATAATAATATAAATAATAATAATAATTTACAACTTTTTCTATCCATTATTATTTTTAAGATGATGCCCATAGTATAAAATCAAGTATACTTTGCATTGGCAGGTATTCTGCTTAGTTGCCTTTAGACACACAGTGCCCAGAAACTCTAGTTAAACGAAAATCTTTTAATAGCAGTGCATCCAGCCTGGGTCAATAGCTGCCACACCATGAAACAATGTCCTTCATGGTTCATCTGGACTGAGTTTCAAGTGAAAAACCTTTTTTAGTTAGCATATGTATAAAATAACCCAATGAGTAACAATTAAAAACTAATGGATCCTTAAGATTCTCTCTGGCCCTCGAAGGAAACAAATGAGACACAGAATGAGAACAGGATGAACAGCAGGAATATTCTCCATGGGACTGAAAAACAATGAAAACACATAATTTCCCCCTGAGTTTAATAAAGTATTCAGATTCTGATGACATTAGTGAAAATATAAGATGCTGAGTTGCCACTGCTCATGCCACTTAGTGATATAGGTGGACAATGTTGATGTTATAGGACAAAGTGCAGCTTAGAAGATTGTCAATTGCACATGTGCGGCAAGCTTTTGTTGGGTCGATACTGTACATGATACAGAATCGTTTATCAAAAGACAAACGCCTTTATTCAGTTCTCTTAGGTTCCTTCTTCTTGTCTCATTCAGGGATTTGTTTATTTTGAATAAATGTTATCGGCTGGATCTCTTCACCCAGTGGCAAACCATAAACCTAACAGTGATCTGAGAAGTCTGAAAATAAGTTTGCTGAGACGACAGCGGTAAGATAAATGACCGAGATAAGTGAGCGCTGCAGTCACAGCTAGATATAATCAACTGTTTCTTGTCATCAGCTGCATGGTTTATATGCTGATGAGAAAAAAAATATATCCAGTTTTCACTAAAGAAATTTGTACTATGATAAATTTAAGCCAACCTAAAGACTTTTCACTGTTATAACAACGTTGTTACCACCAAAGGCAAGCTAGTAAGAAGCCTATTAATTACAATGATTATATAATTAGCCTTTTACACAACTAACAAGCAATATTTTGATAAGTACTTTGATAAATGCTTCTTTAAAGTGTTTAAAGTGTTTTCGATAAATATAATTTGGCGTTGATTAGTTCCAATTAAAATGGCAGCAGAGGTAACGAACTCTGGATCCTGAATTACTGCGCGGCTATTAAACGTGGCAGACAGGAACATGGCACTTTCTGCCTTGAAGGAGAGAAAGCAATGCTCGCCTACCTTTCTTTCACTTATCAGGGGACTTTGGCTGAGTAACACTGATTATCCTCCCTGTTTGCTGGCGTAACATTGATTATCGTCCCCTTGTGCCAGGAGTCCCTCTGAGAGGATCATTGCTCTTAATCCTTTGACCTAACTACCTCTCCTCAACACACCTTGGATTAGGTCCTCTGGTGGTTGCCTGGCACTCTGGGAAATAGGGTAAACAATTAAGAGATTAAGTGGCTTGGACTAAATGTTGGTCTGCCCCTACTAAGAGGACCCATTCTGGTCCATAATGCTGAGGTCTGGGCTCACACCCAAAGCCTTTTTTTTGTTTTGGTTCCAATGGCAGGCTTATATGCTCACTGTCGCTAAGATGGGCTTTCCATTCTTTTCTCTCTTTGCAATATTTTTTTGTCGCATTTGCACAAGAATATTCAGAGGAGCACGGTATTCAATCACGGAAATGCTGATTCCTCACTGAACAAAGGCCTTCTGAGCTACTGATCCACTGCACAGTGCAGTAATTTTTGGATTATAAAAACAAGGCCACTTTTATTCAGAGGCACGGCATCGGAGGAGTTTGGCAAGGAGGTGATGACAAAGCGAGACTGCAGGATGACTCACAGTCTACGCTGGCAATCTGTGCCATCTAGATCTGAAGCATATTAAATCCTCCGCAGTGGTCATCTAAACTAAAACTGTTGCCAGGTTTGTTTGAGGCTCATTAGGCTGGCCCATACGGATTACTCCTGGACAATCAGGTCGCTGCAGTTGCTTGATACAACAGATAACAGTGCATAACAAAAAAGAACACATTTTAGTGACAATCTTGGCCTGAATACGCTACTTATAAATCCACTCAGCTTTAAGAATAAAAAGGCTTACACAGGGGCAGACACAGACAATGGCATTAGTGCTGGATGCTCATTAAGATAACAGGCTATCAATGTGTGTCAGCCTGACTGACAATAAGATATGCTGAAGCTGCAGGCGTCATTCCTTAGAGTCCGAAGGTAAGTGCTTGACACCACCAGTCGCTCACAAAGACAGGAAGATGGGCAGATAGAGAGATGGCCTGCCCACAAAACAGGTACAAAACTGACAGGTAAAGTCACCTCAACGCAGTTATTGACCGAGCGAGGATTATCGCAAAGACAGGCTTTTAGGCTGCTGTAGGACAGAAACGTGAAGAAGGTGAAGCAGAAAGAGAGTGACACACACACACACACACACACACACACACACACACGAAGACCTGCTGACATGCACGCACAGAGTGCACGTGTTCACCTGCCACATTTCTCACCTCGTAAAGGGGACTTCATGGCGGCTTCTACCATGCCCACCAGTAGCTGTAGGCTCTTGGGGTCTTGGGCCAGCCCCGAGGCGAAGGCGGCCAGCGCGTCGGCATGGCGTCCAAGGTACTGAAGGGCAACACCCTGTCGGAAGTATGCCTGCAGAGAGAAGGAGGTAAAAGAGCTATCAGTGCTCAAGCTTTCTGCCACAGCATGGGGCTTTATTCAAACACATTACCAGACACACTCATTTCACGCCATTAGCATTTTTTCCACATGAGCAGTTTTCTGAACATGGCACCTCTCTCCTTTGTATTCCCATAATAGAGTGATCACTGGCTTTTTTTGTACTTGTTAATTGGATTATAAGTTTTACATAAATGCACATGTTACACTCTGGCTGGCTGCCTTCTCAGGAGCAACTATTGTTTTTCTATTCAATATTTTTTTTGCTCTCTGTCTCCTTGCTGTGGGAGTAAACTGCACAAGTTGAGCGCTGGGATTTCTCTGGCTGTTAGAAAAAAAAAGTGATGAGAAAGAGAGAGGGGAATGAGACAGAACTACTTACTCAAGTCTGTCTGTAGCTTAGAAAATAACACCCATAAATACTTCAGATTACTCATTCTCTTTGACAGTACACACTTGTAAAAGAGTAACCCAACTGGCCAGTCTGTTTTTGCTCTACTTTTTTTTTAAACTTCAGATATGTATTTGCGTAATGTTTTGGACACATGGAAGAGCCTTTAAAGAGACAGAAATTAAACAGATTTGTCATCCAGTCATTTATTCATAGAGCTGGGAAAGTCACATTGTTGGAAGCATAATAAATCAGTACCATGAGGCAGATACTGCATGCAACTTGTGACATATTGTATCTTTCTGTTAGAGACTAATTTCTTTTTTTTTTTTTGGAACATTCTGCACACTGAAACCTAAAACAGACGCTGTCTCTGCGATCCAAAGCCCCAACAATAAGTGTGCTTTTTTCTCCCCCCCCCGCATGTCTGTTTGGAATCACTAGCTGCGGAGAGATGTTTCATCCAGGCAAGTGACTCAGTATGTTTGTGTCTAAGGCCCGATCAGACAGTAATCCTACTGAGTTGTTAAACCTGACTCTGGTCCAGTCTTACAACACCAGCAAAGAGAGATGAAACTACGTTGCGCTCATTATTCACAATCCAAACCGATGAATCTCCTTAAGGAGAAAGCGAAGTGTCTCCCAGAATAGTCATATATGGACTCGTGTCGCACATTTACAGCTACAAAGCAATGGGAAAATAAGAGATAAGAGTCCCAAAGTCTCCCTCATGCTGGTGTGTTGTTTTGTGCTCTGGCTCGTGTGTGAGGGGCAGCAGCAGCGGTCCAGGCTACCGTCTGGCCACCTTCTCACTCGGTAGGCAGCAACTCCACTCTTAGCTTCCAAAAGTGACACAAGGGCTAATTTGCAATTAGCATCTAAGAGGCCTTTTCATTAGCCTTCCCAAGCTTCTCTGTTAGCACTACTAGGAAGTGAGAAAAGCAGAGAGGATTAGGGAAAATGAGACATGACATCGAATTTATAGAGACCAGTAATTAATTTCGCTTCCGTCCGAGACCCCCCACTGACTACCAATCTCTCTCCAGACCTGCTGCCCCCCACTTCAACATATCCGCCGCCCCTCACTTGCATCACATCTCCAATGAAAATGACGACGACAGAGATTAAATTCAAAGCATTAACCTTTGTTCTAACACTGTTATTATATGAGTAGAGCACGGTTCAGGGAATCCGCTCAATATTAATTGCATCTAGCAGCAGTGGAGTTTGGGCAGGATGCACTGGCTAGAATTGAGAGACCCCACAAACGTTTTGCCCAAGGGAACAAAAGACATTTAAAAGCACTTCTCCCTTTGATTAGATTTAGCCTACAATATGACTGCTCTCCCTTTCATTCTCTTAAGCGCCGTACCCTGACCGAGACGACCGGGGAAAGAAGATGAAGGGAAAAAGATGTATTTAAAAGGAAGGTTTGCGTCAAACAAAAAAAACGGCTTCTTCTTTAATCACTTCATTGTAGCTTCTCTCGTCCTACATAAGGTTGAAAGACTAGACCGGCTAGAAAATACATTGAAATACTGGAAAACAGAAGCACAACACTGAATGCATCACTGCAAAAGTGACAGAATCGATGTGCCATACAGTCTTATAAGATTTCTTCTTCCATTAGTCTCCCATGGGCTTCAAAATACACCATATGGCTGCACAAAGACATAAACGTCACATAACCTCAGCCTCTGCATAATCCAACAAGTCAATTCAACCAAGTGCCGCTGTTAAAACAGAGGGTTCCACTGAATTTACATTGCAGTAGCTGAATACTAATTAGGGACAATGGTGATCGTGATACTGATGAGAGCTCAAGATAAACCGAAAGTGACGTACAAGTAAAAGACTGAATAGCACGCAGCAAAATCAAATAGTGCTGCGGAGATAACGCCGTCGGGTCGGCGATGCTATTAGTGTGGCTTGAAGCATTTTGGGTGAAGTAAAAGCGAGATGTTTACCCCTACACATTTTTATTTTAATGCACGCTTAACAGGATCTTTTCTAAAAACACAGCAGCATCTGCTCAGAGCTGCTGCTACAGTGATTAGCACAGCCTCTGTAGCTCTTAGCCAGACAAGAGAAATAAACAGAGGTACGGTACAGGGGGCATTACAAAGAAGGAGGCAGGAACACAGATTTGCTGTGCCCTGTCAATGTACAACATTGTATGCACAACTGAGTGTCAGTGTCTCATCTTTCAGCCAAGAAACAGCTCCCTAAACAGGAAAGAAAGAGAGTCACTCCTCTGAAAGCCAAGTTCCCACGCAGCACATGCCCTCCTGAAATGTGACACATCTGTTTGGCATCTTTTTAAAACATGACATCGACAAACCAAGACTTCGAATAATGTGTTTTGCCAGAAATTCAATCCGGGGTAAATTATTGAACCTTCTTGCATGTTCGCGTCTTGTACTTAATGCAGCAATGTGCTGATACCACAGAAGAGTGGATAGAGAGGGGAAGGTTTGTCGTTCTTAGCCGTGGGTGAATTCTGAGAGGGCTTATGTGCATGTGTGCATATGGGTGTTTACGTGTGAGTGTGTGTGTGAGACCAAAAGAGAGAGCCTACAAAACACATATGAATAAGAGACGGGGTAAAAGATTTTCTTCTTTCTCGAATATTTTAATATTTCATGAATCCTTGTTTGATGTAGTTTTAAATATTCATGCTTTTATGCTTAGGAGGAAGAGGGAAATGATGCAAAAAATCACCGCAATACACTGTGCTAGACACTGTGGGGAACCAACATTCCCTGTGCATATACACAAATAAGCTCACGCACACCGCTGAATACGCTCTTTCGCTCTAACAAGGCACTTACAATGAAACATGGACAATTTTCTTCAAGTGACAGCTCTGTTGTTCACAATAAGGCTCACAGTCAGAGCAAGTGAACAGAAAGTTGACAAGATTAAGACTGTGAATTTGGTGCAACACCAGCTGTTGGAGGATCTTTTTCTATTAGGAGATTAATGTCTCAGCATATGTCCTTGCCCCCTTCTTAGGCTGTGCACTCTAACCCCAGAGGTGTCCTCAGTCCCTGGGACCATGTCTGTGTTTCCACTTGTCGATCTTTGTTCAAGATCTCGGGGTTAAAGAAAAAAAATCTAGTGAAAACATACACATGACTACCAAATGGATCAGAACACCGAGCAACAGGAATACGATTTGGTATACAGAGTTTCACTGTGTACACAGTCAGTGCTCTCCCTGATATAAGCACTTGTACAGAATTTCTTATAGAGCCGTTTGAAAACCATATAGCCAGACTTTGTGTAATTTTTTGAAGAGCTCTTGAGTAATAGTTCTCCAGGCTTTCTCAAGGTCTTTCAAAGTTTTGGACATTCGGCTGCTTTTTCACTCATTTCCAGTCCAGACTTTGTACCTGACCATTTTTGGAGGAATGTTTTTTTGTTTTGTTTGTTTCTTAAGCCACTCAACACTGACCTATGAATCATTCAAGTATAAAAAGGAGGAACCACTGTTGTGTGCCCACCAACAGACATTTTTTACTAGCAGCTAGTAAAAATACATAATTTATTCCCATTTTTTTAGTTGAATCTATGAAAAATGACAAAGATAACACTGTTTGGCAGGCATAAAATAGTGTTGTTGCACCAACAAGGTGATTCCCAAAGAGCTATTAGCTGAAAATCTTGCACATCTCCGGATGCTGTGCCGTATGTCCTTAAAAAATTGAGAAAACTGGACGTGAAGTGAAGGACAAAACAGAAAGTGGTAGTCCAAAAAAACAATCCGCAGCAGATGAACAGTATCTGAAAGTCGTGTCCTTAAGAAATAGGGGAAAAAATTCAGCAAAAACCTCACAAAGGACCTGAGAGATGCATTTGGCACTTAAGCAAAGTGTGTGACTGGCAACCGTTTCATTTTTCAGCATGACAGCGATCCCAAACACACTGATGATGTTGTAAAAGCATACCTGGACAGAAAACCGGTCTGTAGCACTCGGACCTCAACATTATTAAAGCAGTGTGGGATCATCCTGACAGAGAACAGAACAAAAGGCAGCAAACATCAAAGAGTTTTGAATGTCCTTCAAGAAGCCCGGAGAGCTATTCCTGAAGATTACTTCAAGAAATGACAAGAAATCTGTGTTGAAGAATAAAGGTGGCCATAAGAAATACGGATTCTAAGCTAATTAGAATTGCACAAACTCTGTTTTTGTCTTATATATTATAATTTCGTTAAATATAAAGCTGTAACCATTTTGCACTATTTGTGTATCTGCACGCGTATCCTCTAAGTTTCTGTCCTCAAATTGCAGTGTGTGATGCATGTAGTAATTCCAAGACAAAATGAACAGACAACAGTCTAATCTATTTGTTTACCTGATCCCAAATCTGTCATTTTCAGAATGAAATCAAATAGCGTAGGTAATTTGCAAATACTCTGTACCAAGGGCACTGGAGCTGGAAACACGCCCATGTGTTCAGGGTTTTTTTTAACTAACAGCTGAAGCTGTGTTCTGCCTCACATTCAGAGGTGTAAAATCTCACGCACACTGATGTCTCTCTAAACAAGTAGCCTAGCTCCTCACACACAATGCAGGCAGCCTGTCACCGAACAGATGGCTACAGCTGTGCTCCGGTAGCCCAAGGCCTTGTGTAGCTTGCAGTGTCCTGATCAGTGATCAGCAATAATACAGACGCACTCAAATGTGGAAATCAATAGAAGCTGCATAAGCTCCGTTTAGATCGTGCCACACCCTTCAGTGCTGTACTGTGTTTAGGATACGCCTGCTGCAGATGGATTCTGATCACCCACAGGGCGCGTGGTGCCAAAGCTACGACTCTGAACTGAACCCCCGCTGGTGACATAATGGAACCCAAATCAGTCCATCAAACAGGGACAGCAGGCTGCAAACACACTGCAGGCACACACGCACATACACAAACACAAACTGAGAAAAAATACATCAATATCTCGAGAAGAAAATCGCCCATCTGTCTCCAATAAACGTGTATTACTTGAAATCAGCTTTCCACACTGGCCGGGACGCTGGGATTAGATTAACACTAATAGCGTGACAGGAACAAAGGCATTGCTGCTTTTCTTTCCTCTATGTCTTTGCTCTTTAACTATAGGTGTTGTTGCCTGGTTTCCAGTGTGGCCCAGAAATGTCATGTGTCGACCAGGGTTTAAGACATGTGCCTGCGCCATCCCTTGCACATCTCCGCCACTACGCTTTCAAGGTGACACAGTCGACTCGGCGGGTACACAAAATGTCAGCTGCTTAATTTAATATCCAGGGATAACTGTCGGCTATGACAAATTAGCTGGGAGAACAGTTGAAAAAGTGAAATGGAATGATTGCAGCTTTGGGCCCACTGCCCTTCAAGCTGACAAGCTGAAAGCCACAGAAGAAGCACAATGGAGCCTCTGCTTAATTAAATCTATTTCTGATGCCAAAACTGCGAGCTTCTATCCATCTCCCGTGACTCCTCGCAGGTAGACATCCCCCATGGTTGAAGAGGTCCGATGTTCCCCAGGAGGACCAGTGGGGGCATTACACCCATTGCCCTGGGTCAAACATAAACCTTTGGCCCCGGGGTCACAGGGATGGAATCATGACGCAGCTGCCTGTCTATTACGTCTCCCAAATCTAATAAAGCCAAACCCTAAAACAGCAAAACATCCCTGACCTGCATCGATCGATCTGTGTTTATCCGTCCGTATGCGTTCTGTTTGTGAGGAGAAAAAAAAGCAGTGACAGACTCATTTTTCCCTCACACTGGGTGAAAGATGTCTTCAATAATCCAGCCAATCAATGAAAAAAATGTTGCTTTCACAGGATTTTGTTTTGCCTTACGTGCTGACTTTGAGGGCTTTTGTAGAATACCCCAGGTTAACTGTACAGTGGCATTTTTGCTAACAAGATAACCCACATCAAAGGTGCATGTTAAGCACCTATCTAAGTCAAATTGAGGCACCTCGCAATCTGCATGTAGGTAGACACAGTAAAATATTTATGATCCATTGATGCATTCCTCCCTAAAGGCGTTGTACACTCTGGTGATTGCTGTACTATCCAAAGCCCCTAATTAGCCCATTAGATTAGATGGCTTTAATGAGAGCAAATTAAACAGATCATTCTATGTAGAGCTGGCAATTAAAGGGTAAATGTTTCATTATTCAGTGAGTGGCGACAATGAAACTCAGGTATACTCCAGGTTGCCTGGCAGGGATTTCAGTGGGAGAGACAATGTAGTAGTCTCTCATGGCTGCAAGGAATCGATTAGCCGGCTCACATCAAACTGGCAGGCAGCGTAGGACTCCAGATTGGAAAAGGTCATAGTCAGGTATGCGGAATCAATGCTGAGTATTCTGTATTCACTGAGTCTTGCATTATCTGGCTAGGGGGATGGTTTAACGCTTTCTAAAAACAATTATCAAACGACAAAGAGAACCTTCAATAAAGAAGGTCAAGCCTTGTAACCGGTGGAGTGTCATATGGCGTCCATCTATTGTGACAGTCAGAGTGAAACAGAAGGGAAAAACTGATATTGCTCATTTATCACAAACAGATGAAACAGCACAATAGTGGCAAGCTGTGGGGTCGGGCAGTGACACACTGTCACAATGCACTGTTTGGCAGAGGAAATTCAATTTTCTCTCTGCAACGTGCACGTCCACCATAACTGACGGCCTCACAAAGGAAACAAACCGATGGAAAGTGTTAAAACACCAGATAAAAAAAAAAAAAATCACTCTCTCCCAGTAGCTCATTCCAAGCATGTTAATTCCAATGTTAGAAAAGCCACGTCACACTCTGCAGCCATGATTTATGGCCTGATTTGTCACATGGATGCAGCTAGCATAGTTGCATTCCTATTAGCATCTTAAGAGTGTTTAGATGTAAGGCTGCAAGGGTCAGGGTGTTAAACAGATTTCCGTGCCCCTCTCAACTAGATCCTTGGCTCGGCTCTGCCTGAGCACTGCACACGATCCCAACAGCCACAGGGGCTGACTAGCAATTAAAGTGGGCATTAATTACTTAAAGGAGCTTTAATCAATCAAGGCCAGATGGTGAACCTGAAAAAAGAGAGCAAACTCAAGGCTGCATAAGTGCCCTCCGTGCCGACTAGGCTAAAGGTGGTCATAAAAGACTATATTAGAAAGGCCTGCTTTTTATAGACCTCACATTTTTCAAGTGAAACAGTCCATCGAGCAACGAGTGGCAATCTCCACTGGATATTTTAAGTGTTTACTGACATTATTAAGTCTTTTTCAGTCTTTTTTTTTTTAAGTGCAACAGATAATCCCAGTTATTCAATACAAATTTGGGTGTTTGACCATTTCTCTACAATGCAAATTTAATAAGGAGTCCTAATCGCCTGTGCCCCTGATGTGCTTTACCCCACAGTCATAATAGAAGAGGCTACTTGGCCCCGGCTCTGTGCTCTTCTGGCCTGAGGCACCATGTCCTCCATCTTAATTTGTACTCCTTTAATTGGCTCTGACACTAACCTCAAGCATGGCTGAAAAATACCCTCTTCTTAGTAAACACAAAAGGAGGGACAAGTGTTCCCAACATGAGAAACCAAGCGTCTTCATTACTCACTGGAAGCTGCGCCCAACTGAGCCTCTTGCGAAAACTCTCTAAAGCATGACAGTATAAGCTGTTTCAACATCTCACATGTTGCTTCCATCTCCCCCGATTTATTGAATTTATAGCAGGACTCGAGCTGTATTGTGGTAAAAATGAAGAAAAAAAAAAACTCTATTCGGAAAATATTTAGTCTGTGCGAAATGAAAACACTTGAAAGTGGCATTTGCAGAGTGCGAAAAATAAGCTGCCAAGTCAAAATAGTTTTTTGGAGCCCGAGGTGCTTTTTTTGCTTGGTTATCGCTGAAGATCCCAGAGAGAGGGAGAGTCCACCAAGTCATTACCCTCTCACACTGTCACACAGTAGGCACAGCTCCTTGCCAGTGTCAGCACTTGGGTTGGGTTCATTAAGTTGCTCTGGCCTTAGTGGGAAGTTGCTTCATCAAACAAGAGTCAGCAGCCCAGGCTGCCATCTGACAGTGTGCTTCTCCAGAGCTGCCCTACAATACTTCAAAAGACTCACAGTCAGCCTTTATGGAGAGCTCTAATGAAAAGCATGGCATGAGCCCCACTGCTTTTGATTCTACTAGTGAGAAGTCATACATGATTGAGTAAAGGCAAGCTGAATCACAGATAAAGCACTGAGGGGTTGATAAGACTGGACAAAGAAGAGGGGAGGGTTTGAAAAGACAATGAGAATGGAGCACAAAACTGTTTTATATATACAACAGTGGACGAGGGCTCGAGAAGGAGGTAAAGGTCTGCACATCAAGGAGACACACTGATGCCCCTTGTTATTCCTCCCTCGTCTACTGTACATGTCTACTGCCATCCGGGCTATCAGAGCTGTTTATTGTGAATGACCTATTTCTCCTTCCCGTCTCCCAGTGCAGCAGCAGCATCACTATACTGGGCTATTGTGGCTACAGCGCCACTGCTTCGCCATGCCCATGCACAAAGGGAAGTCCCCAGCGATTATCAGATAAATGCACTTTAATTCACAACACATGCAGCGGAGGTTTATATATAGACGGGCTAATTCCCCCTCGGCCACACTGCAATATGAACTCCACGGAGCGCCAATTTAAGTGTGTGATGAGTCCCACGCGGACAAGGTCCTCTACTTATCATATATATGACATGCTCCAGCACATTGCTGGGCCAGAGAAAATATGAAAAGCTGGAGAGAAAAAAAAAATCGGGATTATGAGTGCACCAGTGTGGACTTTTTCATTATTAATGAGGAGACAATGAAGTAGGTTTCAGGGCAGCTTTTCTGTGAAGAGATATTGGTCACTCCTAAATGTAGCTGAGCTCCACAGTAACATAATTTTCACAGGATATTTGTCATACTAAGAGAAGCAAAAAAGCCAAAAAGATGCAGAGAGCCGCACATCGCAGCTAATGCACATTATAGCAGCAAGTGCTTACAATTTTACTCTGAAATCCTGACAGTCGACTCCCAATAGTGGGCTAATTGGCAGACTCCTACTGAAAGGAGGTATCTGCCTCTGATAACGCTGAGTAGTCCTGTAGCACATCTGCCCAGTCTTTGTGTTAGCTCATTAAACAAGTTCCCTCAGCGTTCTTTGGCCATCACCATGCATCATTAATTGCGCCCGCCTGCTAATAACGTTTGCTGCGTTTCCCTCACTTTGATATCTATCTCTATGCGTGCTGTGACACTCCGCGGCCTGTCCGGTAAAAAAAAGATGAAGTGAACAGGTTGCATTACAACCTGTGGACTGCGTATATGCTAAAAAAAAGACACTGTCTATGTTCACTGGAAGTCCTCTGGCAGCTCCTCTGAACATCAAATTAATCCGCTTCCAGAAACAAGAAAACACGCATGCATGCTCACGCAAACACACCCCTGCAAAGAAGGCCAAATAAAAACACTTGCTCAGAACTCTGAGTCATACTGTGGGTGCCAACAATCAATATGGCTCACTGCACACAGCTGGCTGCAGCAAGGGAATGTATTAATTTTCTCATTTAGAAACAAATATATACTACAAATAGATTAATGGTGTTTGATCAGCTTGGCGGAGCAATGCCAATTAGCATGCATAGATGGAAAGAGGCACTGTGCTTTATTATTACTCTTATTATTACTTTATCATTATTATTATAAAAGCAGGGTAGCTACTAAAAATGTGACATAAAAAAAAGATCACATGACTGCCCATGTCACAGCTTTACACAAAAGCACTATAGCTCCCAAGGAAGGTGTTACAAGGAAAAACAGTTGAGAAACAAAAGAAAATTTAAAAGAAGGGGAAAAAAAGGAGGGAGAGGATCGTTAGCACCATGGGAGCTAGGAGAGTAGGCCCATGAGTGTGGAAAATTGAGGCTATGGTTAGCTTAGGACCAGCGAGAGTTGAAAAGTGGACCTCTTTTCATACTACACGGAGTTTGGCAATTACTGGTGACAGCGGTTCACGCCAAGATGGGGAAAAAATTGATCCAGACAAGCAAGACTTAGTTTGCTTTGTTAAAAGTAATTAATCACTGTGGCCACAGAGGAGGGTTAGGTGCCTTGAGTGCTGCACAGTTCTGCTCAGCGTGTCTGACTGCGCAGCCATATGTGAATTTAAGTACACATTCTGCACACATTTCCAAAAGACCCAAAGTGAGTGAAAAGGGACAGGGAAGGGTTTTAAGAAGAACTTTTAAGAAAAAGACGGAAAAAAAACAGACCGATGGAAGAACGAGGCTGGGAAAGAAGAAACATGCGCACACTGCACCCATTTATTCACATGCATGCACTCGAGGGGACCTATGGTGCAATCCATCATAAAAGTCTTATCCACACCCACTGAGAAAAAAAAAACCATACAGTAACAGGGAGCTGCGGGATAAGCAGGTAAAAATCTGGAAAAATACAGATAATCCTTTCACCTTCAAATCACTGTAAGTGAAATGAATGCTCATCTTCTGCCGCAGGTAACTTAACATGAAATAAACATCATTTGCTCAGTTTCTCCCTCTGAAAGAAAAAAAACATTTGATCCACGTCTTTAGAACCACTTTAGCATCCGTAATTTTGTTTTTTATTGCTTATGCTCAGAGTTTTTAATTGAAAGACAAATCCAGCAGCGGTCTTGTTTTTATCGCATTAGACACCCTCCTCCTACTTTGTGATTACAGTGATCCTAGAGATGAATCACTGCAGACGCTCTTATTGCCTCTTGTAATTTCCTGTTACCTTTCTCCTGCTGGACTACTGTCAGTCCAAATACACCATAATTATGATTAGTTTAATTGCGCGCATTTTTGAGCTCGTCGCAAACACAAAAGCAAAGAGAGAGGAAAAAAAGCTAAAACTGAACACATGCTGGGCATACTGTAAATCCCATTAGATAACACACGCTGCCCTCAAGCTCTCAGTGCTGTGAACCACACTCACTCCTCCCCACCCTCCACTCTGCAGTGATAACAGCAGCAGGAGCCCAGAGCCACAAAGACACAACCCTGATCAATAACAGAGCACATAAACACACTCAAAGAGAGTCCAGTGATCTCATAGTAGCTGGGGGTCTAAGGGGAATGGGCGTCACTGGGCAATGGGAAAATTGGATGTGAAATCGTGAGTGGAGCTGGGAAGGAAAAAGACAGACGGGTAGGGCACAAGAATGCCATGGGTGCTCTCCAGTGTCATATTTCTATCCAAAAGCTAGAGAGTTAGAAGGAGCAGCAGCTGCAGCAGCAGCAGGGAAATGGCCATGTGTTAAGAAAGGGCTCACTGAAGTGTTGGCTGTGCAGCCGCGGGCCTGGACTCTAATAGAAACAGAAGCCAGAGACCCTTCCATGTCAGCGCCTCGGCTGAGCTGAATACTAAACCCTCCTCTTGTGGTAATGATCACCCCAAGCAAGAAGCAGGTCTGAAATAGCCGTTTGCAAATGAACATCAGGAAACCTGTAAATTCAAATTAGCAAATTGTCCGTACCGGCAGCTCTGTTGTGTAACACCTAGAGGACACAGTTTGACCAATAAGGGCAATGATCCTCTGGTTTTGTAGTTTCCCCACATTGCCCTTCTAGCCTAACTGGATTAATTCAACAGTTTGCCTCATCACAAGCCCATGGGGTCGGGTTGGGGGTCTTAAGAAATAGATGCAGCGTGATAAATGGCAAAAAGAAGCCGAATCCCCTCCTATATAGTAGGGGTGTATGAATTACCTATCAGGCTGGCCAGGGAGTGATGACCCCAGTGGACGTAGCCAACCCTGCCACAATAAATTACTAAGCCACTAGTCCCTGCTTGAGACCTTGCTACAACTCTCACACACACACAACACACACATGCACACACAAACACCCACACACCCTCTGGACCTCCTCCTTAAATGGACCTCCACTCTCATAACTTATTATTAGATGGCACTATGTGAGAGTAGTGCTCTATTACTTAATGACAATACTAATATTGGGGCCTATTATATCATGCTTACTGAGGTAATTACTAAAGATGCACCAATGTGAATTTTTCAGTCCCAGTATTGTTACAGATACTTTGGCTTCAGGTAACAGCCGATAGCGAGTATTGGGCGGAATGAAAATCATTATTTTTCAGTAACCCCTTGCACACACACACAAAATGATATAATGATTTATGTCATGTTACTTACCTCATTTATAAACTGCTTTTTGAATTTCTGCTGTTTTGCTGTCATTTATTTACACTCGCTCTAATTGGGCTCCTCTCCTCTGCTCTCTGTTTCATCGTGTACGCTCTTCCCCCACCCACACAGAGAGGAGCAGAGGAGATGGGAAGGTGAAGTCACAGTGATTTTATTCAAATTCACCCGACGACTGTTCAACTTAAAACCAAATGGGGTGAAAAAAGAAAGAGGAAGAAAGAGAGAGACACACAAGCTAAAAGGTAGTGCACCATGAAGTTTCCTTTCTCCCTCATATCTTTTATCTCAGTGCTGAAATCACAGCTATTTTATACAATTACTCACTGACTTCAGAAACATAATCTTTTCAACTGGGGATTTCCTTGAACTCTAAATATAATAAAACTGAAATGAGAGATTCAAAGGTACATTTTGTAAAGGAAAGACGGCCTGTATTTATATCACAAGACACAATAAAAGCATCATTGCGGACAGACACCTGATCCAGCTATTAGTGTCAGTATCAAGTGCAACACTAGCTTTTGCAGCAGATGAGAGGAGAGTTCTAAGCTATCAGGTCAGACATCACTTTTGAAACCTATACTGGTCTTCATACACCAGCACACAACCCAAACACACAGTTTCATGTGGTGTATATATCCTCTTTTCTGTAAACTACGTTTCTGCTCTGCGTGCTGGGAAAATGTAACTACTGCAGTTTTCTAACACTATCCTCCCTGAATCATTTATCATGTTGTGGCATTAAGATAACATCCTGCACTAAGTCATCTTCTAGTGCTATTCTATGAATAAACTTCCTAATATCAGTCAGCGATGGCTCATTATGCTGGCTTATCATGTTGGGCCTCTTTTAAAGTGTTTTCTCTCTTGGGTTAGAAAAAAAAAAGTGTGCTAGTGTGCTTTTTTTTGGTGCTGCTGGATTAAGCATCCTGTTTTAAACACTTTTCTGCCGCTTTTTTTCCCCAGAGCCTGCAGAGATGAAGAGAGCTTTGGAGTGTTCAGAGAGAATTTCATTCAACCTGTAGTGCTTCATGTTCCCCTAAGGGAGTTCCCTTTTCTCTATGAGGGGTCTGAAGCTAAACAACCCCGAGGAGAGGGCCAGGGAGCCACTCATCTACTGTACAAACATGGGAAGCACAGACATGGCGGAGCAGAAGGCTGTTTACAAGACTAACCAAGCAGATAAATCACCCGTGATCACTCTGAGAGATTCTCTAAGATAAATAGCGCACGACACCAGGTTAAAACTGTGACATGCAGATGATTAGTGGAACATTGCTTTTAGGTTTTATATAGAAGGAAGAAAACAAAAGTTCAAGCGTATGAAAAACAATAAAAAAAAAAAAAACAAGATCACTGTCAGGGCCAATTCTCTGATCAAAATCATAACTGCTGCATGCATGCAGACATGCTTCAGCATTTGAAAGTACATCAAACATAGAAAAATGTTTATTAAAGATCTTATTAGAAAATTCTGAGTTTTGCAAAAGCCCTGTTACGAATATTTTCCTGCTATGTCACTGGAAATCGACCATCGCAAGGCCTTTCAAGGGCCCAAGGTCCTTATTACTATTAGTTAGTCTGCATTCCTTTGCAGTAGCTGCTGGGGGAAAAGAATAATTTCCTGGATCTAATACTTTATAGTGATCTGTACAAAAATTTCATTTGGTCCTGCTGAAGGACAAACAAATGACAATTAAAACATAAGTTCTTTGGAAGGGACAGCAAATGTAGGATTGCACTGATCCCGATAGTGATTAGAAGCTGCTGCTTTTTCACTGGTCAGCCCAGTGTTTCCCACACAAACATTAATTTGGCAGACCCTCACCTTTACTTTACTTTGCAAGAACTATTAACACCCAAATATACTTGGTAAACCTTTTATTTGTCTTATCTGTCTGAAAGGAACACTACTTCTAATGGTTTTATTGCTGGACTCTTGGGGCTGCTAACCAGACAAGTCTAGCCCTTCACCTGTTTTTCCCGACCTACTTCACTATTAGCTAGGTCACTATTAAAGCAGTTTTCTTGACCTAATTTACTTTAGACCAGCTCCAACTCCACAACTGGAAGGGCTGGCAACAACATCCCTTCTTCTGCTCTGGAAATCTGCTCGAGGGCCAGTCTTAATAAGAGCCTACAGCAAGTGCAGAGCTGGTTCTGCTGCTACATCCAGCTCATCGAGGCTGCAGAGCAGAACAAGGACTACAAGCCGCAGTCACAGACGGTGGAGTTGCAGTGCTTCAACATGTGACACACCTGCAATAACAGTTGTGCACTGGAGAACCTTATGACCAGTATTAGCTAAATCAATAATTTAAATAAGCTTATATGCATGCAACTTTTTGAAAACATATGCACTGACCCATAAGGCCACTAAAAGAGACTAAATCTGTGGGAAACACTGCAGCCATTCACCAATCATGGCTAAAATGTAGCATACTGTGCTGAAGCTTGATGCACACCTTTCTAAACATCTCCCTGATATAGACCACAATAACTGTGATTGTTATCAAAATGCCTGGTAGCAATATGCTGGGTAATCAACAGAAACCCAACATATTGATTTGTGCAAGAAATTTCTTCTGTGAAACAAACATAAAGGGCCATAATTGTGAGTGGGCTAACTCATATCACTACTCCGTACAGCTAGATAGTGCCAGTTATCTGCCAGTGTAGCATCTGTTATTTCCTTTTGCTCTACCAATCTGTGTGCAACTCAATCAGTTCTGAAGTCTTTGCTCTTTTTTTGGATGCAGTAATGTCAGATAAACTGAAACATTCATTGCACATTCATTAGCTCCAACTCTGACAACAGCTCAGCTGGCATTGTTTCAAAGTAAAAAAAAAAAAATGCTGCAGAAATCCCAGACAAGTTGGATAAAATGGGTTATACAGCAATTAATTTCAGTTGGATTTTATTTGCACAAAAAAGCTTCACACTAACCTGTGGTATGATTTTGAGTCTTGTTTGAGTGAAAGTAATAAAAAGGTCCACTAATTGGGTGCAGATTTGGGGAAGAAAGGTAAAAAGAATGAACACATCTGGCATTTTCATGAAAGAAATTACTGTTCGTAGAAAAAGAAAATGAAGACAGGTTGAAATCAAATAAGAAAAAATAAAAAAAATAAGAATAATAAAAAATTGGAAATCAGAAAATTGAAACTGATGCATCTCTAAAAATGATTTAAATGTTTTATATCTGTTAAACAAAAAGTATGAAGAAAAATATGAAGGAATAGTATGAAAGACATCGTAGTTTAAACTATACAGCTGCTGAAATCCAGTAGCTTAAAAAAAAACACTAAGATATAAATGGCATCCCACAAAAATCTTTGTGTGTCTGCGCGTGTGTGCGCATGTGCATGTCTGCAATACCCTTCCATGACTGAGTCATCTTATTAAACCCGTTGCCTGGAGAGACCAGAGTAATTACTCAGTCCTTCACAACACCTTTTGGACTTTAGGCCAGATTCAATGTGCTGCTCCAAATGTCACACACCTTAGTTGGCAATTAAGCAGCACTCTCCCACAGTGGCAGTTTTAATGGGCTTCTTCCACTAAAAATAAAAGCTGTGAGATATACTCATATCACATTACAAGAAAAGGAGGGTTGTGATTATCCATATCATGTATTTTCTATATGATATGCAGGTGAGTTATCAGGTCATATTGAGCCTGGAAATGGTGACAATGAAAACATTTAGTAGGAGATGCAGGCCACCATTTGCGTTTTTCAACTTGCGTGTTTTCTGCTTACTAGAGCAATGAATTTGCTTTTAATTGGTGTCCTACATTTCATCCAAATTATTTCCTGCAACAGAGCCTGTAATTTGCCAAAAAAATATTAGATTTAATTTGGATTTAAATCAGGTTTTTAATTTGGATTGTTAGTATTTCACAGGTCTTATAAAGCCTTAATCCCATGCCTTTCATTGAAGATGTTTTGCAGCTTCTATGCTTATAAATGGGGTTTACACTAGTTAAGGCACTGCTTAAAATTCACACCCCTGCTCTGCATATCTGTCACCAGTACAGAAACATTAGGTGATAATTGCCTACAACGAATGAAAACACAAGGTCAGAGAGCAGCTGCACTTAATGCATACACCAGCCAGAGCAAAGTTTGACACCACATTCCTGTCAAGGCTCATTCAGTAACACCGAGTCACATCCACTTTCTCTATCAAGACTCTTCACCTCGGCAACGTGCAACTCCAATTAATAGACCAGTGTCTATGCAAGCGTGTCACAATGGCAGCTGCCTTACCCCCTCCTTCTTTCTGGGCACAGCTACAACGGGTGCTCAGTGTTTATGTCACCTCTTAATTGCATTTTTCCCCACGGTAGAGGTATGGCTTTGTGCAGACGCCCCGAGGAAGAAAAAGAAGGTCAGGCTGCCAATTTGGAGCTGGCAGGTCGAGAGTAGCGGCAGCACTTAGTTTCGCTTGAGAAGAGAACGGAGGGCTGCTGCTCATCTATGGAAACCAGGACAAACAAAAGAGATAAGTGAAGGGGAAAGGAAGACAAATTCCCCTCCTGTCTTTGCTGTCTTGGGGTTCTGGCAGAGTGACATCGGGCTTACAGAGAAGCCCCACACAGCTCAGCTACCTGTGATTGAACAGGGACAACGTGGAACAGAAGGGAGGGATTTTTAGGAGGGCATTTTAATGTCCTGAACCACTGAGAATATGCAAAGCAAACACACCAGAACATCTCTAATATACAAATAATTGCACTAAGGGTTTCACAGAGAGATGCCCAACTTTCTCCAAGTAAATCCACTAAGTAACCATCTATAAATGCTTCTATAAAGTACCAAAATCATAAATTCTTATGCTGATTTTACCATGAGTCTACAAAATATAAAATACACAAAGACTTTAAGCCACTCAAACATCAAATAATTCAGAGTTCAATCATATGAGCACTTTCTAACATGATGTTGTATGGCCCTAAGCCATTTTGATCTATTGCTGGTAAATAAAATTAAACTGTTTATTTGCAGAGGAAAGGAATGACCCAAAAAGCAAAAAAGTGCTTCAGCTGTACCCACCATGAGTGAAACCGATACGTGCTGAGTTGGAGCCACAGAACCCTGGACTTTCCATTTCTTTCCATTTTTAGATCATTTCCATAAGCCATCTCAATGTGGCAAGGGGATGAGGGGAGAGGTCAGGAGTGAGAATGAAAGGATAATGGACAAATGTAGTTAAGAGGTAGCTGGTTTGGGAGATTAAGGCCAACTGTATATCTTTCTAACTGCCAGTGCAGTCAGTTTAAGCCATACAAAAAGTAGCGCTTAGAAAAATCACACAAAACAAAGAAAAATTGTTTGCCTGCGATGACAAATTAGATTAAGTGAAAGTAAAGCTCGCAGAATGAAAAGGAAAAACAGGGACCGGGCCTCTGTGGCAGAGAGTGATTCGCACATTCAAAGGCAGAGTCTATTTTGAAAAAGCAAGCAGTATAATCTCTATAGATCCCCCTCTTTGCATTCCAGTGTGTCTGGGTCAGAGTGTCAGTTTGTCTGCTGCCGTCTGTCTGTCCCAATCCAGACTGTCACTGAACCAAGTCAGGAGGACATGGCAGCTCTGGTCAGGAGTTCATCATGGGTCACCAATTGGGGTCAACCCAAGGGACACCAGGAATGTTTACAGAGAGGGATCTTTTTTTGTAAACAGTCCGTCACGAAGGTTTGATCTTTGAAAGTGCAAATTTATATGCACCACGAGGAGGCTGCGGACCAACTGCCAGTTGATATAATTAAACCATCAAATTTTTTCACTGTTTGCAAACCTAATGTTTCATTGAGTCTCAGCCAGCAAAGATTTGACTGGTCATTTGATTGCAGGAAAAAAAAAACTCCAGAGGAAGTGGAAATACTAAAACAGTCACAGATAAACTCTTTACAAACTAATCAACTACAGATGATGACAGAATTATTAGCCTGTCTATAAATTTGTCATTTTTTTTTAAGTATTTCCCAAGTGCTGTTAAACAGAGCAGCAATTTTTTTTAACACATCTTTTCCAGGCATCCTACTTTTATTTAAGATGCTTACATTATTTTTATTTGCACATGGAAAGCCTGCAGCCTGCAGTCATTTCTTGTACTTTTCAGTAAGTCTCACACCTCTCCTGAGCAATCCCAGCCTACTGGTCTTTGGCAAATCTCTTACGCTCCTCCCGCCACCTTCTGGCGTAGACTTTGGTCTTCAGTTCACCATAGGCCAATCACTAATGTTCATTTTGGTCTGCTGGAGGTAGTTTTTCACCAGCAGTGATGTATGTTTTGAGTCACTGTCATGTTAGAAGGCAAAGCAATGATCCAGACCCAGTTTTACTGTTAACTGTTCTTTCAAAATCTTCTTTTTTTAATGGTTCCTATAACCTTGACGAGATTCATACATAAACATAAGCAGCGTCTCCATGGCCAAAGAGATCTAGTTTTGTCTCATCTGACCAAACGATGCACTTTCAGTCTCAATAATCTTTCTCTAGGTTGTTCTTAGGATACCTGGTATCTCTTCTGCAGAAGCGGAGTTTTTCCTGGTCTGCATCCTCGCAGTCCATTCCTCTGCAGGTTTTTCGTGATTGTCTTCTTTGAGACTACAATTCCTGACTTAGCTAATTCATTCACTGGAGTCTTGGCAGTTGTTATGAAGTCTTTAGGCACATCTATCGCTAGTTTTATTTCCAGAGTCTTTGAAATATTTTGCTTCCTACCACTGCTAGGATTATTCTGTATTGTCCGGCTCTCTTTGAATTTCTTAATGATACTTCTCAGTCCAGCTCTTAACACTTTGAAACCCTGCTATAACTTTGTATAACCATCTCCTGCTTTGTGAGCATCAAGAATCCTTTTTCTTGAGTCCAAATTGATTTCTTCTGTTTTTGGCATGATGCTTTCTCACATGACTGCTCAACACCTTTGCTGAAGTTTTAATACTGTGTGTAAATTGGAAGATAACCCTCAGTTTTAACTTGATTTTACAAGCTGTGAGCTATAGCTTAATAAAAGGTCAGTTTTTCAAGGGACTAATAACACAGAAAATTCTGCTATTGTATGCAAATAGAAATAATTTGTGTTTTGTGTTTAGAAATGTTATGTTGAAAATCCTTTACTCCATTAAAAAAGCAGAGAAAATTTTGAATAAAACTTTCAATTTCAAGCCGGGGCTAATCATTTTGTCCTCGTCTATAGAAAAATCCTTGGTCAAAAGCGGGTATATTGCAGTATATCATGCTCACTAGTGCATAAGAGTGAAGGGTGGAGGAAAGAGGTAAAGGGTGAGAAGGTTAGGTCACCAAGGAAGAACACACCCATCACTCTAGTAGTGACCCATTTGACCTAGATAATGCACCTCCTCAACCACCACACATACAGGCGTAGTTATATAACAGCAGGTGTTGCCACAGCTTCTGCAGCTGTCTCTGCCCGTCAGTCATAAAAAAGCATTCACTGACTCTAGACAGAGTGAGCAGTT
This sequence comes from Etia nguti, assembly GCA_015106755.1. Taxonomy (NCBI): domain Eukaryota; kingdom Metazoa; phylum Chordata; class Actinopteri; order Cichliformes; family Cichlidae; genus Etia; species Etia nguti. Next base: position 45,678 of record VUQG01008570.1, on the reverse strand, counting down.
TCTGACACCCTGGTCAATTACAGAGGTATATTTATCACAGCCTCCAGACAAACCTCACACATAAAGACTCAATCCAAGTGCTACACCACGTCTATTATCTCCTAGCAGCAGATGTGAAAATAGCTATTGCGGGCTATTTAGCCTCATGGTCCAAAATCCTTCATATGCCCATGACCCAACACCACTCTCATGACCACAGCCATTACCGTGAATCACCCTAAACACCCGGCTTTCAACTGGGCTGAAAACTGAAGGAGCTTTTGAAGATCATACTGCACGCTGAAAGAGAGCCTCGGTGCTGGCCCTAGGGGGCCCAGAGGCTTGGCCTCGCTCTCATGTTTTTCAATACACAACCGCTGACACAAATGAAAAGAGATTGCATTTCTGGAAAGAAAAAAAAAACAATTGCTGAAAAGAAAAGGCCAAGACAGTAAAAGGGTAAGAGATTTCAATGTCCCAGAGGACCCAAGAAAGACATCTGAGGTAATTTCTCCACAAATATACAAGTTATTAACACAAAATGAATAAATGCCTTTTCCTGTTTCGCTCTCTTAGGCGCTCCCTCCTCTCATGTATTTCATTCTGGATTGCAGTGAATCCCTTTAAGAAGTGCCCATTTTGATGATGCTGACTCTTCCTGGTCTCTGGGGAGCAATTACAGCTGCCCTGTCAAATACTACACTGCTCCAAAGGACCAGTTCATCGCTTGAGGGCCCTTTTCATACCCTTTGAAAACTCCAATTTCAACCCCTGTGAAAGTTGGTACACACAAACCCTTGAACTCTAATGAACACAGTCCAAGACAAGACCGGGACAATAATGAAAATAGCATCCTAGTCGACGGTGAGATCCACCTCTATACATCAAACTATCAACTCCTAGCACAACCCCGAACCGCTCAATATTCCTTCAGGCACATCTTTCCAAGACAAGTTCCATCCTTTTTTTTTTAACTCCCTGGTGATAAAGTCCTTATTAATGGAGGGAATCCAATTCTCTTTTCAAGGCAGACCTTGAGGTCCCCAGTAGGCCATCCACATCTGAGAAGAAGTTAGCCATCAATGATGACTCTATTAATTCAACTTCTTGGCCAGGAGGTGAAACAGCACAGCGGGGTGGTAGACAACAATCCAAATGCTCCTCATCATCGACTCTTTTTTTTGGTTTGATCCTGTAGCTGGTCCTCAACGTTAATTAATCACCTCCTGAGGTCAACTGAGCCTTTCTAACACCACAGCTTCCCGAAGGAGGTGAGAGGTGACAAATGTAAAGCAACACAGCCTCCATGCTAATGGCAGTGTAAGCAGGTGGCAGCCTCTGAGACCTGAACCCTTAGCCAATTAGGTACACCCACAGATGGGACCGCAATGTATAACTGGTTGCATGAATATCACATCACCCTTACCTGTCTGCTGCATGTCGTTAGGTGTGATTGGCGTGTGGGCCTTCGCCTGCGCGGTTCAGGAGTTTGTGTGACAGCCTACGTGATAACACACAGCTTTTCCTGCCATCCTCGTGGAGTCTATCACACTACTTTTTTTTGCAGCGCTGTTGTGATGGAGCTAATTATCAGGGCTGAAGAAAGACCAGGGTGGATAATGTAAATGTCAGTAGCATGAGGGAGAGGCTAGGAGCTCCGCTTTGAATCTTGCTTCACTGATCAAAGGCATGCAGAGAAAGGAGCACAGAGCCAGGGCCAGTTATAATAATCTAAATAATTTGCAACTATTTCATGCTATGAGAAAGCTAAAAAAAAATAAAATAAAAAAAAACCACACTGAACTTCATGATACTTTCCATTTGAAGTCGGAATTTTCAACTGGAACGCCCCCTCAAGTCAGACTCTGAGCTGGGAATGTCAGTGCAGCCCAACCGACCCAGACTTAACAATGGCAAAGTGAACGTAAACAGTAGTAAAACGTTAAAACGTATAATCTGTACAGACACTGCAGTGTATCTGTGACTCGCTAAATGAGCCACACACGGAGCACTCACGAGGCTCTATCCATGAACTTGCTGCAGCGTTTTTAAGTGCAAAAAAAGTCCTGCATTGCACAGAATTGCTAGTGATGCGCGTTGCTAAGGAGCAAAACAATACCTAATTTTTCTCGCTTTTTCCGACTTTTCTACTGCAACTTGTTCACCTCGAGAGTGACATCACTCCCAGCTCCAACATCTGACTCCTGAGGCAATTGGAAAGACAACACTACCTTAATTAGCTTCAGTATAGCTTTGGAGACACCCTGGTTTTAATATGGCACCCTTATAGTCGCATGTCAAACTGCAAATATTAAAGGAAAAAAACAAACAAAACAATGATACAGAGATAATGTGAATTGGCATGTCATGTAATATCAGCACAATCTATGTTTGTCTTGTTAATATTCCCCTTTTCTCCAGCTTTATAAATAAAACAATCAATTTCTATATCAATAGACGTCTCATAGAAAGCCAAAGCCGTTTTTAATGACAACCTAATGCTTTTTTAAGTGCACGCACTGCAATTTACTCACCATGTTACAGCAGCTTTACAGCAACATGAAACCAGCTGGCACACATCACAGTAGACCCTCGCCTCAGCATGATGGAGAACTTGTGTCTCTTTTTTGTTCCTGTCTTTTTTTTTGGAAGGGGGGGGGGTGTCTTACAGAATATGAACAGGCTAGGAGCAGATTTATAAAGTGTGAATGTGGGGGGTGAGTAAATGTACCCCGCTCTGCTGTGTGTTTCAATCAGATTGAGCGGGTGCAAGTGCAGCACATTATTCTCCCCTGCTCTGCATAGCGCTGTGTCCTCCTGCTGTATTACGGTGATGTATGACCCAAACGCTGCGCTGCGCCACACCACACCGCACACACTCCTAACACACTGTTTCAAACACCCTCTGCGGCTTTTTCATTCCACCTGTCAAACAGTTATTCATCTCTGCCTTTCTCCTCTCTGTCTCGGTCCCTCCCTCCCTCACACTTGCTTATCTTTTCACCCACCCCTACATCTCTCTGCCTTACTGTATCCATCACTTTGCTTGGACTTTATGAGCATTCTTATGGCTTTGTTTTCCTCAAAAAGAACACAATATTGCAGATAACTTATTGTGAATGATGCACATACTGTGCATTATTACACCACATTCTGGCTGCACGCACACCAGCCGAGGCTTTACTGTTAGGAGCAGAGTGAGTGACATAAATGCGCAATTTAAACAGGATCAAAGCGCCGAGGGTGTTCATCACATTTGTTCACTTTGCGGGGGGTTCTGTGGCAGCGAAGTGACGACTCGTTCCATCAGCGCAATTTGATTGTATGACAACCAGTGGAAGACATAGAGGGAATAAAAGAGCCTATTAAGGTCCACAAAGTAAATGTGCACAACAACTTGTCAGCTCAGTCCAGCGTGCTAAGAGATCTGAGGCTTGCTAAGAGTCGGTGGGAAAGAGGTGCAAAGGTTAGGAAATGTAATCTGAGAAAGACAATTAAGGTTTTTATCAGTTAGGCTAATTTATCTCAATGGTATTTAGAGAGGACCGAAAGGAGAGAGGCTGCTAGAGGGAGAAGCAGAAAGAAAAAGGCTGTCAAACCTATTCCCACCAACTGCAGCTGCTTTCATTATCTATGGCTGTTAGCTACAGAGACAGTTAATTAGGCTGTGTGCTATTGCTCTGTCAGCATCTATTATTCTTTATTTATGCTATCACTGAAATGCAAAAAAGATGAGAGGTCATGGTTGCTTTTCTGCTAAAGACATTTCTGACTTCTGCTTACATCTATGTGGAAAAACACATACATCCCAAGTAAACGATTTCAACCCCGTTACAAACCATGAATATGGGTGTAAATACATCGTAGTTTGAGAAATGGAATCCCACGTTCAAAGATGTTTCCCATACGTATATAAAAAAAAGAATGTAGAAAAAGTTTCCCCCCAAAATTCCACTAAACTTGCCACAGTCAAAGTCTCCTGCTGAGAACCTTTGATCATGTCTGTCTGAGTGCAGGCAGGTGCTTCAGGCGTCCGGTATACGTGAGCTAAGACCTCTCCCCTGGACTCCCCTAAACACAGAGCTCAGCCAAACCTAGAGCTCGGGTGCAGCCTTACGTACAACACCCAGGTCACAAGTTCCAGGTTTTTAATCACAAAGTGGAACTGATTCAATTCATTTGGTCTACGAGCAGATACGGAGCCATTATGTCCTATTAACAGCGTGCGGAGGTGGAGCCACACCTGAGTGCACTGGAAATGGGCAGAGTGCTCAGCTGTGGAGGAGCAAGGGGAGGGAGTGGGGAGCTCCTATTTAAAAACGTGGGGGCTAAACTTGATTAATCCATAAACTGATTTACTACGTCTGATAATGTGCTGGTAACACATCCACACGGGGACTTCTATGATTATATCAGTTATGGTTCACGGCCATCTAAGATAAGGTTAAGCTTGGGGCTCAGAGGAGGGAAAGCCCGTAATTGATTTAGCATTGAGGTAATACCATGCTATGATTTCTACCAAGGTAGCCTATACAAAGTGTGACATGTAGCTTGAGGACACCTGGCACTGGACAGCTAGCTAAGTGCCTGATTTTCTTTAACCAGTTAGAAGTCCATTTTCCACTGACTGAACAAAATCATGACAACCTAACTTCTAGAAAACAGTGCATCTTTCTTTTGGTGTTAGACTTATTTAAAAAGGCACACATTTTTGGATTTTATATTTGGGTCAATGAATACAGTGATCTAAAAACAGCTATTAAGAAAATTAAGCATCCAATCTAATAGAAAGCTGCTAGCACAATACAGGTACTCCCATGGAAAAAGAAGCAACGACTGGATATACTACGTGACAGCGTGCCTGATGTCAGACAGAACTGTCTGTTTATTCCGTTTCTTTCCCATCTTTCATCTGACTTTACCTCCACACGGATTCCATCTTCCTCAAGCAATAGCACACAGCTTGACAACCCCGTTAGTCTCACCAATGCAACCGATTGGTTAATCATCAGTCCTCCAGTGGCGACCATTGGATAAACTTTTTTTTTCATGAATCTGAAAAACTGCTCTTTCATGTCTCGATACAAAACAAATCAGTAACTTGGTGAAGTGAACAGATTCAAAGGTCTGAAACCAGGCGGGAGTGACGGATATAACTAAGAAGAAAGAAGAAAAAGTGTGAGCAGATAGATGGAGAAGCATGTGCCGGCTGATCTGACAGCTCCATACGGAAGTATATGGACACCATTAGACCTCGAGCGGAGACGGTACAGGAATCCACTCTTTAGCTTTGCGGCCACGGACAGATCGTCAGGATGGCATTTCTGGAATGTCTAACCAAAGCTTTGGAAAGCTCGAGGGATAGTGAAATTATACACCCCCGCCTACGAGCTCCGAAAGCCTGCAAGTTGTTACTGACAGCTCATAAGAATGCAACTTATGCATGTGTTTACTAACACAAGTACTTTGTTCTAAACTCCAACAGGGTCACGATCCTCTACCAAGTCAGCTTCAATTCCCCATCAAGGTAAATGCTGTGTGAAAATGTTCCCACACACTGGCGCAGCATGACAGGAGCTGGTTTGAGTTTTCCTCACTGATCAAAGACAGTTGAGAGTGGAGTCTCATCTGCTCCAACACACACATGATTTGTGGGGCTTCATGGTTCACAGTGCGCCACATGCTGACGTCAGAGAAGATCAACACATGGAGCAGGGGACTTGTAAAAACAACACAGGCATTACGTCAACGGCTACAGAGCAGAAGCACACCCTATAAAAACCCTCGCATATTTACCTGCATAACCAGGGGATTCTGTTGCATCGAAATTGAAGTAATGAGGTGGACTCGAAGGTGTTCCCGTCAACTTTTAATTTTCAGGACTCTTGGAATTCGATTGTTTCAAAAAAAGGAAGAAAACGAAAAGAAAAACAGGGGGTCTGTGTGAACAACTAATAATTACAAGTTGTGAGATGAGAAGAGAGAACAAAGAAAACAAAAACACATCTTTGCGCGTGAAAGGCTGTTTACCCACTATCACCATCACCACCTACCACCCCTTTGGGCCTCCCTCTCAGACACGTGTCATTAATCATTCTTTCTCTCAGGCTTGATTGATGTTCCCTCTCCCAACACAGCCATGCGTCACTAATCATTTCATATGAGACTACACGCAAAAGTGGGAAAATTGACTAACCATTAAGAAACCATTTATTGCCAAAGGACGACATTAACTGCCTAACATTGACTGGCGCTTTCATTTAAAGTTCACCCTCATCAATGGCCAACGCAATAAGAGTATTGACTTGAAGTCTGCTCATTTAGCAGAGGCATACAGAAATATCTCAATCTATTTAATTTAAGAACTTTCTGTCTGCTACAGTTGCTGTTGTGCTGCTGTAAGGAGGTAGATCCATATGAGCCATCCACTGCTGGTGAACGTATTTTTTCCACTCTGTTTTGTTGCCTGCACTATTCCGCGTTTGGTCAAAACTGGCAGCCATAACGTGCACTCTCTAACACTAAGACAGTACCCATGGCTTTCCAGTAGAGTTGCTGAATGTGTGTGTGTGTAAGAACGATAAGCTCAGACTGGGGGAATCCTGGGAAGGCTACGAGGCATTTTGTGAGTAATCTGACCCAAAGGGCAGGCTTAGGCCAAGCAATGAAGTAAAGGACAATGAGCCAGAGCAGTCGAGAAACTCATACACAGCGGCTGCCCCCAAATGACTTTAGACACGCTTCTATCCGCAGAAACAGATTATTGCTGTTTATCCTCTTTTCATTCCCAATTTTTACATGTGTGCATCGGCGGCGTCGGCCTGATAATGGCAGTTCTCCACACCTCCTTCTCAGCTATCGGCAGTCCAGGCGCTCCGATGTGTGCTTAAAAAAAAAAAAAAAATCAATTGCTACAGCTGTGAGATGAGAATGTAATACTGAATACATTTTGTGTTTCCCCCTCTAATCTTCTCCCTCAACATGTCAGGCAAATTTTGCTGCCTCTGCCAAATCTAATATAACTGGCCCCCTCTCCCTACAATGCGTGCATACACGCACAGACACACACAAACAACTCCAACACACAAACAGGAGGGCAGACTGGAAGTGAGGAGAGATGGTGGTAATCACAGCCAAGAGAAAATGAAATATGTATGAAAATACCACGTCAAAGGAAGAAGCGCATTCTTCCCCTCCAGAGGATAGACCATGCATGTCATCTGGATGCTGCCTGTCCCCGGGCCTCTGTGTTTCCGCTCTTCAAACTCATTCACCGAGATCTGAATTATTTGTACTGAAAGATAACACTTGCACACAATGCGTTCAGGGTTCAACCACACGCCGCCCTGCTCCCCCCCACCGTGTGCGTCGTAGGTAAGTCCTCTCCACCTCTTCCCATTGCATTTCCCAATCCTGTGGCTTATCACTTCTCCCCTTGAAACACCTACACTTTCCAGTTTTAACAAAATCTGCCGTTCGACTGGGGTTGGTAATTTATGCAGCGATTTATCCCACCACATCTTGTGACCACCTGTGAGGACGAGATAGCATTCTTGGTACTATTAAGCCAGTGCAATTACCAGACAGGTGGTCTCCAGTTCAGTCAGCATCTTAACAGACAGCAGACCTTCACCATGTGATAACTGTGGAGGTTGATATTATAAGCAGGTCTGTTGGAGTCCTAACCAATGGTATAAGAGCTGTGCGTCAGAGAAATGCAAACGCAGCCGTGTAGCTCGAGTGTTTTAGACAGGATAAGGGAGAATAGGGGAACAACACAGAGGAAAATCATCAAAGCATGAAGTCTGCCCATGTTGCAGATGGCTCAGGAGAGGCAGGAGTGTGTCGTCGTCTTTCTAATGACAGCCAGTTTAATTGAAAATCCACTTCTTTGTCTGACAGTAAACAATCCAGTGCAGAGAAGCTGAAGCACTATTCCCTGGCTCAGTAGTTAGCAGTGAAAAACTGAGACAAGAAACTGAAAGGCTAAGAGACTAGAGAAAAGAGAAATGGAGCGGGAGGAATAAAGAGAAAGCAAAGAGAAGGAGAGTATTAAAGGAAGGCACAGATATGGATGGTGTAAGAGTGAATTAAAGATTGGACTGAGATAAAGAGGCAAAACGATGTGAGGGTGGGAGAAAGAAGGGGGGAGAAATTGAAAGAATGGCTGAAGAAAAAGGGGAGGGGATGGAAAGCAGAGTGAAATCCAAGCTCAGCAGTCTTCCTTGGGCTCAATTTCCAGGACATGATTAGTTTGGAATGATGACACGTAATGGGTGTAGTGT
>VUQG01008570.1:18624-37394 GCA_015106755.1 Etia nguti | reverse complement strand
TGTAAAAAAAAAAAAAAAAAGAAAAGAAAAAAAGCCCTGCCTCCTTTACTGTCCCCTCTCTTGTTCTCCTAAAGAAGCATTTTCCTGGTACAGAAGGTTGCTCTAATACTTAAAAGCTCTGGAGACTAATAGTCTTCATTCTCCTTTTGTTCTACAACTGTCATGCTCTAAAACTGCTACAAAAACAACCCACTAAGCATCTGACAGCATCTTTTACTGCAAAGCACATCTTGGAGTCGTAGCAAAGTTGATCTAACTTCCTAATTCTTAACTTAAAAGCTGGTCTTAAAAAAAAATGCTCACCATCTGCTTATATGGAGCCCACACAGGCATTCAGCCTCAAAGCATCCTATTTGTTAGTTGAAATTGATTTGTATGGATCTCGAAGAGCAATAATCATGCCTTTCTGGCTTTTAACCTCTCGAAGACTCATTTGTTAGCATTGTACACGATAACAATGGAGCTTGTTACTGTAAAGGACAGGCGTTAGTTCTTGCATACATATACCGCCTTCACCGGGAAAAGGGATTGCATACCGTATTTGCTTAATGGGCTTTTTAACGAGGCAGCTGAAGCTCGGGTATCCAATAACTGCGGAGGGTCATAACTCAATCCCCAGGCCCTCTGCATGCAGAAGTGCCATTGGGCAAGGCGTTCACAGTTAGTTCACAAAGTCAGTTCAGTGCCTTGCATAGCAGCATGGCTGCCATTAGTCTGTTATATAAAACCACCAAGGTTACAAAGTGCTATTAAAGTGCAGACCATTTACTATTTAATGGAAAAAAAAATGAAAGGGAAAAAATGTTGTCATAACTTTTGGATGAGTTGTGCATTCTTCTGGTTCAGAATGTTGCCTTAAATGCATGCTGTATCAATTTTCAAAGGAAGAATGTTGAGAGGAATAGATATACGAGAAACAACGAAGAGAGAAAAAGAAGGATTGGGCCATTTCTGCAGGGAATGTGATGACTGGCTGACACAAACACAAGCAGTGCCTAGCAAAACACTGTAACCAGCCCCTTGCAGAGAGCTTAGGACTATGAAAAACCACAAGAGGCCAGAGAAGAAAGGGGAAACAAAAAGCATGAATATATCAGGAAGAATGCTAATTGACCCCAAAACACTTGCAATAGGTTTTAGATTCCTGAGCTCCCCTCATATCCCCGCTCCTCCTCTCACTGTACTTGGCTTCCTCAACTTATAATCTCCTGCTTTTCCTTTCCTTTTATGTTCAAGTCATATCCCTTTCATCACTCTAGCAGTGCGGCACAAATCTATGTCCAAAAATGTAATAATTTTTTTTTTTTTTTTGCTGCCTTTCACAGTATCCCAGTATCAGTGAGCAACTGAATAAAAGTTTCTAAATTTCCACCTTTGCTTTATATCTCCTTAACCTCATACAGACTGTTCCCTCCCCAACTCCCTGCTGCTAATGCAGAGTCCCAGACAGGGTGTCCTGGCCTGGCTCTACCCTAGTGGGCAACAACCTGGTCTCAGCCCTGAACAACAGATTGACTCCGTCTGTGCTAGCACTCCGGTGGCTAATGCAAATACAAGTCCATCTGCTAATTCTAATCCATCCAAACTCAACCGATGCACAGGCACAGACACACATACACGTGGGCATATGTGTTAGTCCTGAAGGATGGGATCACATCCTATCTGACGGAGCACTATACCGTAAATGTGATTAATTGATACCATCATCATTGTTATAAAGCCTTTGTGCACCCTATCACCTGATGATCAATGAAGATAAATTGCCGGCTGCTCTGGCAGAATCTCTAAACATATTCTTGCCCCCCCAGGGTAGGTACACGCACGGCAATATCCTCTGAGAGAACGGCATCCACAGAATTTAAACTGCATCACGGATGAGGAACCAAGCGCACATGTACAGGTAGGTAGACTAACGCGCACGCATCAGCCACCCCTGTAATGAATGTGATAAAGAAAAGCATCCACACATGCACGCACACAGAGCCCGAGGTAAAACATGAAAAGAGACTGAGTTTAAATGTAAACATGGGGAGGGAGGATCACGAGAACTCAGTGGTTTGGGGGTGCAAGGAGATTAGCTGCTGTTAAACAGAACAGATACATGTACTAAATATGCTGCAGAGTTGTTAGGCTAATCGCACTCATCCAAGGGATTAGCCCATATACTTATGTTAGGGGAACCCTAAGCAAGCCAACACTGTAAACACATTAGTGAGCAAATTACAGAGTCACAGACAGGAGAAGCAGTGTCACCAAAATAAGAATAAAATCACCATCTCTGCATATAAGAACGCAGAAAAGCAGGAGGGAATGAGCCCCACTGCAGCCTGGCATACGAATGTAGGCCAAGTGTGTATGTGTGGACGAGCATTTGCATGTCTAAGCGTTGTTATTTGCATCCTTCTGTGTTGGTGCTTAGGTATATGCAAAGCAGCGCACCCTGCATGAGCGCAAGTGCAGCAAGTGTGAGTGTGAGCAGGAGAGTGTAGTCAGTGTGCTGAGCCCCTGACTTTGCACATCTCACGCATGCCGGATGAGTTCTTTCTGCATAATCTCATTTAAACCCCCTTCACACACCATAATTCAATTCTCTCTTCTAGACAATGACCATGTCATCTTAATCTGGCAGGTAGATTATACAGCATCCCACACAAGACTGCTAATGCCGAGGAAACGGCTCGGGCTATTGTACGTTCCTTCAAGGTTGGACGAGCTGCTATAGATTGCTTTAGAGGATTGCTTCTGCCACTCATGTTTTCCACCACTGGTTTTCTTGCCTTTAATCTCACGAAGTTTTTCCCCCTCTTTTCACCATCTGGGAATCCTGATTGTGTTTTCCATGGGTTTGATTGTTTAAACTTGAATAGCCCCAATGGCACGCTGCTCATACCCTGCTCATTTGTTTACGTATTCCTCTGAATACTCATCAGTTATCTCGAACAAGAGCCACCAATGTGTGGCCCTGTCATCAAAGGAGGGCGCCTTGTTCTAACCCTTCAACATTACACAATAACACTGACCAAAAGGCAGACCTGTCGTACACATCTGCAGGTGCTAAGGCACGGATTCGCCTAGAGGTACCGAGCTGGCACTTCTAGCTTTCGAGCTACAGCTCTCATGAGACACAAGTGGGTAATTGAGTCAAAACAAAACCAGCTAATAATCTGAAATTCTACAAATCCTGTGAGATAGTGAATCAGATATAATTAGAAATTTTAATTACTGTCAGTAATCAGCTACAGCATTTAGACGCCATGGAGTGGCAGGTGTGAGCACACTGGTTGTCCTGCGGTCAGGACCTGATGCCGCCCAATCAAGTCCCCCCAGCCTGCTCAACCGGATTAGGACTAAACCATTCAGCCATAACAGAGCCTTTAAGACCTTCCTTCATACCTTAACCACTTATCCTACCTTGATCCACCCAACAAGGTTTCCTAAAGACGAAGCAGAGCATCACTGTTTGTCTTGAGGGGAAATTTTAAGAAAATAAAGCCAACTTAGTGGTGACTAATAAATAGAGAAATGAAATGATGATCATCCAGTGTGTAAACCAAACAGACCTGCAGGCACAGCGTAAATGCTGGAGCTGGAGCCAGAGCCTCAGGATCACAGAATCACTAATGAACTGTGATATGGGGCAGTGTTATTAGAAATGCACAACAGCACTACAATAGCCTATGATTTTACCCTCCAGGCCTCCTCCAGCTAATGAAAAGCAGAGACACAACAACATTCCTCAGATGATGGGTACAATAAACAGATACCAACACAAACACAAGAGCCACACAATGAAAACAACATTACAGTCTGACCGCAAACCCCTGGAATATTGTAAAGAGTAGACAGCGGGCAAAGACAGTCATGAAATTTTGCTTATTCTGAGCACGACCACAACAAGTCTCACTGTAAATTATTAGTTTAGAGTTCCCTTTTAACTCGGCGTATTTAAGTCACATCTGCTCTGTGGCTGTTACATTGCAAGCCCAGTTTGACTGGTATTATGCTGCATAGAGTCTCTCCAAAGCCCCAGAACCAGGACACCACCACTGAAGCAGAGACTGCAAGAGCACGTGCTAAACTGTGATCCAAGCATCTACGTTCATCATGTGGCATTGCTGAGCTCAGGCAGCAATCACATCACTACAGTTTCCTTTTATCCTCTGAGCATTTGTCCCTTCTGAAGAGATCTGACTGTAAAGCAGAAGGTTTCTCCTGCCTCCGGGCTGTTCCTGTGGAGGTCCTCTCCTCCTCTGATCAATCCCCTGTGTCCCTTTGTGGCTCATCCAACACACCAGCCAAGCAGACAGGCTCAGTCAGACCTGCTTTTAGCTTACTTTTGTCTTTTTCTGTTGACCAGAGGGAATGCACTCCAGCTGGACTAAGTTTGCCTCTCCGCTCTTTATCTCCCCAGTTGCAGACTGCAGTTGTTTTTGGGTGACACATTACTGGATTGTCCTTGCCTTGTGAATATGGATGTGTATGCTGGGGAGAACGCCAGGGTGCTCGGTACACTGTAACCTCTGAAGAATGCATCATCTCCTCTCCACAGAATACATCTCTGTGTTCATTTCTCTATTGTGAGCGTCTCAGAACAATGCAGCCAGTGTGAGCCAGCAGTGTAAAGTGGTCTGTGGTGCGAGCAGGTGTCTCCTGACTTGATCCCAGGGGTCCCATGTCGAGATATTCTTCTGATACCCTAGCACACCTTGCTGCTTTGTGGATGTGGTGAGCAGAAGCCAACCTGGACAACCTGAAAGGGCTCTAAAGATCAGGTTTAAAACACAGCAAGCAATCCGGTTTTCCAGATGCTGTGGGGTGATGGAGGGTAGGTGTGTACAGCGCAGTTCATAGACAGCTATTGGGACATCTCTTCATTTGGTTACTTTTCCTACTTGAAATGTATTCAATACACATATCAGTAATTTTTACTCCTTTATTGCTGTGAGATTTTAAACAAAACTAATAACTGGCTCCCATCCCAGAAGCTAATCTTTGTATTGCTATATAGCAAGATAGTGTAAGGCTACTGTTATCTTCACAGAAAAAGCATAAAGGCACCTATAAACCAAGGAAAGCCAAAAAAACTATAAATGGATTTTAATAAATTCAGAATTGATTTGTTTATAGACTGATCCGTTTCCGTCAGCTACTGGAAAAAAAAATAAGGCTGCTTTGCCAGTCTTTTCCACTTTAACTGTGGACAACAATGTCAGATAAATGGATCGAGCCATTTTGTGTGTGAGTGGCTGATTTTAAGATATTCATCCAAGTTTGTCTTTGTACTTGTACCCTGCTGGTTTTCCAGTTGGAAACTGAAACCTTAATTTCTATCCTTTGGAAGACTTTTACTGCGGTCAGAAACACTTTTGTTTTTGTTAATGTATGCTCCGTTTCAGTGTTTTAAAATCACATTTTCTGTCTCCATCAAGTTAAACTGAAAAGAAAATCGTGGCTCAGACTTATGTGAATACATCCAAATTAGGTTTGTATACCATCAGGGTTTTATCCTTGTCAGGTGTCCCATATTCAAAAGGACAAAGCAGGCTTTTCAAAAAGAAGCAGGGTTGTGCTATAGAAAGGAAAGGGTTCTCTATACAAGAGGAAGGTTATGGTTAAATATAACCTCACCTCTCACTGCCCATTCTGTGTCTGCCACCACTTTTACTCGGTTGAGGTCCCAGCTGCACCGTAGTCACAACCAAATAGACAGCTGGCAGTCAGTTATGTTCCCACACTTCACACTGTGAACAAGGTCCCTTACCACCTAGCAATGTCAAAGGCACCATTCAGACACCCCTAAATATTTAATCAGGACAAGTAGAAGGCAATATTCTACATCCACAAGCATTAAACATTTAATACCCGGCTGACATGATATCTAGTCAGCCGAGACTTAGACAAGAGAAGCGAGCAACGGAGAGCTGCAGGCACTTATTCTTTCCTAGTTAAAATACACAAAGAAAAAAAGAAGAAAAAAGAGAGAGAGAGAAAATGACGCTGTGCCAAATACAGGTTAAAGTTAAGGAACAGACACACCCACGGAGAGGCGTAATAAACCACACACGAACCGGTGAAGTTGAATTTCTGCACAAACATATATCATGCGTGAGAGGTGAAGCAGGGAGGAGGCTTGCGAATCCCATCAGTCATGGCTTTAGACTGAGGTTAAAAGCAGAGGCGGCCAGCTACTGCTAGCACACACAAACCAACCAAGGACAGGGGGAAGGGGGAAGTCTGAGGGCAATATACGGAGCCAGCAATATATGACATCACAAATCTGCACTGGGCTTGATTTGTCTTGATTTGTCGATACGACGCGCAGCCCATCCTTCCAAGTAAACAACATCCTGTGGGATATTACACATCCGTTTTCTGGTCTTCCTTTTTATGCTGCTGCGTACGTGAACAAAGCTGTATGTGTAACACCTTTGTGGCTCTGGAGAGAGAGGCGCAAAATCTGACTCAGCCTCCTGTGTGAATTTTCTTGAGCTTCACATTGTTGCTGATGCTTGTTTAGCCAAAGACTCCTCAAAATTAGATTTGGAATCTCAAGGCGACCCGCGCCTGCTTAAAGAAAGAAAACTGAAATTGAAATTGCTGGCATAACATATCGGAAAAGCGAATCTAATTGATGGCAGTCAAGGTGTTCACTTTTTGTTTTTTTCAAAGAAGAAGAAGAAATATATGTGTGTCTCTTACTGCCGCTTTCATTTCTTAAATCCTTTTTTCATTCCGGCATTTGGAGCTCCAGAGTGGTGCAGAAGGTCAAACGTGTCCACACATTTGACCTTCTGTACACAACTGTCTGCAAAAGACAAAATACATCATACGCTTAGATTGAGATGAGCAGAGACCCTGAATCTTTGCAGTGAATGCAAATTTGTCCTGTATATATATCCAAGTGACTGAATTATTAGGTCCCTAATTCTATAAACGAATATAGAGTTTTCAGTGTCTGGAGAAAGATGACGTGTGTGGTCCAAGCCAATAGTATCAAGCGGAGAGCATACAGTGTACACCATGCACTCAGACAAACACACACACACACACAGGATACAGATGCAGATACTGGAGGTGACCCAGCACAGTGACAGGGTGGGACGTGACTTGATTAAGAATTGGGAGGTAAGAGTGATAAAGTAGCACCTAAATCCACCCACATCCTGTGACCCTGCAATAAGTCAAACACCAACGACAGGCACACACAACATAAATAACCCTGTCTGAAGTCAGCTTAGAGTGGCCCTCCCTCTCCTCAGGTTCAGAGTCATTGTTTAACTAAACCTGAGACAGAAAGAAAAACTTTGCCTTAGGGAGAACACCGAGTAGACGTAACCCCCCCCCCCATAACAACCAACAAGTCGCTTAAAGGCGGCTAAATCCAACTTTCGGCTCTCCCAAGTCACACGCACACGGGCTGAAGAAAACATAAATAGCTCGCACACCAAATTCTCCAACGCCTACTCGTGTTAATTCATGCAATCACACCCAAACACATCATGTGGGGTTAATAGAGCAGGTGTCCACTGCAGAGCGCTCTCCACATCCTTGGCTCCCGAGCCAATATTCTGGGGCTAATTTGAATAAAAAAAATCTGCAAACATTTGCTGGACGATTCAGGCTAATGTTCAATCTGCTGCTCTTTGACACAGTGCCACCACGCATCTCATTTCCATTCCTGAAGCCTTACCACCAACCTGCCAGCGCTGCAGAGTCATGTGGTGGAAACGGAGCGGGAGGGAGGGGAAACTGAGGGATGAGGAAAGGGGGAT
The DNA here is from genome assembly GCA_015106755.1 of Etia nguti. Classification (NCBI taxonomy): domain Eukaryota; kingdom Metazoa; phylum Chordata; class Actinopteri; order Cichliformes; family Cichlidae; genus Etia; species Etia nguti. The sequence continues at coordinate 29,622 of VUQG01008570.1, read as the reverse complement.
GAGATCTTTTTATTTATGTAGACAACAACTCTTCAGCATTCAGCTAGAAAAATAATGGGAACGGCACACGTAAATGTGTCTAGCAGAATATCATCAAGGTTAAGGAAGAAAACAGAATTCTGATACTAACACAAAAAGCACATATTTGAGGAAACTGCATGAAACTGCAGGGAGTGTCTTGAAGTTTGGGGTTAATACTACTCATAGGTGCTCTAGAAGGAATGCACACATATACTATAGATCCATCTAGGTTAATATATAATTGCCTTACACACACAAGCTCAAAACTCCTAACTACCCCGAAACATTAAAAAGTGAAAGACAGAGAGGAAAACCGACAGTCTCTTTTAGAAAAGTAATAAATGAGGAGAGAGGATGGGGGCAGGAAAACATGCTCGTGTGATATTATACCGCTTTTCTTTTATGCACAGCAAAAGTTTCCACTCAATTTCCTCCTCTTATTTTGGCACCATCCCGAAGATAATATCTCTCTGTGTCTCTTTTCAGTTTCAAAGGGATGATGAGGGTTGCATAAAATTAGCTACTTGATAGGGAGACCGTGACCAGGGGCAACATGGAGGACCTTGTTTCCAAAGAGTCTCGACACACTCTGCTCAACCCCCCATATCCCCGAGTAACAACTCGAGATCAGATAGAAAAGGGAGAGGCCTGTTTAAAATAGCGCCCCACAGACACTCTTCTGAATTTTAAAACAGCAGCGAAAAAAGAAAAAAAAAGAAAAGAAAAGAAAATATATAGGGCATAAAATCATGAGCTTAAATTTTCTACATGCTGCGTCTGTTTTATAAGCTCCTAACACCCAAACCTAATAAAGCACTGAGAGTGTATATTATGGATGTATATTGTTTGTTGTTGCCAAAAGGAAGCAGAAGCTCTTGTCAAAAAACCAAAGAGGTGAATCTGTCATCTCACACGCTTCATGCACTGAAAAATAGACAGGTCCGAGCCTTAAATGCTTCATCTACTTTCTGGTATCCCAGTCCAATTACACTCATCCCACCAAGCCCTTTCTTTCCACAGCCTCACGGGCTGTCAGATTCTGATATGGAGGGCGTTGCAATATTGAAGGTCGGTCAGTTCGCACACTTAACCTCATTTCCCCACCACTCTGCTCTGCCTCTCCCAGAAGAGCTTTTTTGATTGGTGTCCATTTGAAAAGCGGGCTTTGGGTTTGACGGCTGCGGTGCGGAGGGTGGTGGTGGTGGTGGTAGGGGGGGAGATCAGAGCAGCCTCAGCGCAGCCTGAGAAAGGAGCTTTTTCGGAGCGCGACTCCTGACTGTAGCCTGCTATAATGGTTTTCAATTAACCAAGGGAAAAGACTGAGTACTAATCTGGGCTAGCACAGGAGAACCATTCATGCAATATTCATGTACACAAACTAATGAAAGCCCAGATTAGCCTACATATTTACATGGGGTCGGGCGCTATGTCGTCCACACATTAAAGGAGTACGATGCCAAGAGGAGAGAAAGAAAAAGATGAGAATTGTACACTGGGAAACAGACTCAGAAAAAGAGGAGATAATGAAGTGAAGAGAGGAGATCAAGAAAGAAAGGAATCAAGAGGGAAAAAATGGGCGGGGGTCAACGGGACATGAGGAAGACCTTGAAAGAAAGGGAAATAGAATCACGAGATAAAGGGGTGAAGAAAAGCTAGAGGAGGTACGACTCCTCTAAAGGAGATTAAGGATCATCTGCATTTTGTCCTTTCATCTGCTTTTTCGGTAATCATCCCTCTCTAAAAGGCAGGCACCAGCCCCCACCCCACCCCAGCCCCACACACACACACACACACACAGACACACACACACAGACACTCAGAATGACACCAATCTGAATGAGTGATCTTGACAAATTGGGCTGCTTGAGTAAAAGAGGGTGCTCTTTTGACTGAGGAGAGGGCTGCAGACAGACAGCGGGGCAGGACAAAGATATAACTGTAATTGGCTGCTACGCTCTCCTTCCCCTAATCTACCGCCATGGAAAGTAGGTGGACTGGAGAACCAAAACCCCCCAAAACCCCTGCAAACCAATCATTTCAATAACGTTTCAAATGCATTATTGAAACGTGCATCAGAACAATATGAGAAATTCATTTGCGAGCCTTAGTAGGTCACAAAAGACTTAAAAGACTTCAAAGCTGGATTAATGTGTGACTGGACATAGCAATTCCACACTGGCTAACTTCTTACCAAGCATTAACGCTGTATGTCAAACAAGGAGCTAATCGTGGGTTTAGTTTGAAAATATCCTTTGACCTTTTGTAGAGGTCCCAGAATTAATTTTATGCTCCACAGATATCTAATTTTATGCTCTTACGGACTTATACATTTGCAGAATAATGGAAATGTCCTGATATTTTTCTTCACTTAGGAAACCAGTGAGCCCAGTCCACTGAGGAAAGGGGGAAAAAAAAGTTTGGCGTTAAAACGCCTGCTTCTGGTTTATACTGCAGCCAGTGTATAAGATGCTGATGACTCTACAATGAAACGAAACACAGTAAGAGCCAAATTTCTGGCTGATTGGAGAAAATCTCAGATTCTCTTGTTTCCAGAACCCGGGGAGACTGATGAATTCACACTTTTACCAATGTGCTGGGCTAGCAGGTTCTCCCAAACCCACCCACCCTCCCTTCACTTTCTTCTACCTGCCTCAACTTTCAGTAATGAAATGTGAGAAATGGGCCAATTTACAGCTGAGGGCTGTTTCTTCCTAAGAGACAGAGACATAAAGATGGAGTACAGAGGATATGCAGAGGTAGATGAGGGGGTTTGGATTTAGACAGAGAGAAAAAAGGCAAGAAAAAAAAAAGAAGTTGCGAGACAGGAAAGCAAGATGTTGGCGCTAATATGAGTGTCATCTCTGAGGGAAGACAGAAGTGCTTGAATTGCATTTTTGGCCTTTAACTTCTCTTATACAAAAAGAGACTGCAGCTGAGGAGCGGCTCTTGATCTTTCCAATCAGCTACCATGACAAGAGCTGCTCAGATATTCAACAAGCAGAAACAAAAGAGCACGTCAGCACGGAGAAGTTCGCTACACTCAAAAAGTTTGACAGTAAGATGCAAAGAAGCTGGAGAGGAGTCGGCAGAACAAAGGCAGCAGAAAGAGGGACGAGGTCCTCCACCATCTGTTCGTAATTACGTTTGAAGTCCACGCTGCAGCTGAAACGCTTTTAAAGCCGAACATTTTCCTACAGAGCAACGCCACAGCGCCTAATCACAACGCTCCTCCATTAAAAACAAAGAGCATGACGCCATCCGTGTTCAGCTGGTCACATGTGTTGTTGCTTACAGACAACAGGACGACGCACACAAGTGTTAGTTGTCTGAAGCCACATGTAGAAGCTGTGTAATACAATTTTCATTTCGAATTCACCGAGTGCCGACACACCCACAGCCCGTTTGACAGACGTGCTGGCAGTTTGGGGGCAGAACTAAGCAGAGCACAATCCACAGACAAAGCTTTCTGATTGCTGTGACATCACATCTGTTAACTCCTCAAATACCGCTTTGAGACGATGAGCCCAGGAGGAGGTGGGTGGGTTTGTGGCTAGATGAATGGGAGGAGTCACCCCCACACACACAACACACACCCTCCCTTTGGGACCAGTTACATTTTCATTTGATAGAAACTGGAAAACCACCATCTGTAATTAGATTACACATAGATAGACGGAATCAGGAAAAAAAAATCCTTAGTTAATTAACTCAAACCATATTCTAATCAGGTTTCATACCCCCCACCCAACAACCCTCCAATCTGAATCTTTTCACAAATCCCCCGGGGACTCACCATCACACATGCCAAGAAGAGAGAGGCACTCAAACAAGATCATCATTTGACACTAATTTCCCAAACAGGAAAGCACTTAAAGATGCAGCCTGATTGTGATAACTAAGCATGTGCATCAAGAGCTAATGAGGGGGAAAAAAAGAAGAAGAAGAAGAAGAAGAAGAAGTCACAGAATGTGCACAGTCCTATAAAAAGGTATAAAAAGATCTCTCTGCCTCGTGTTGTTGTGTGCAAGTTTTCCGACATGAGCGTTTCCTGCGCCGGGGCGACAGTTTCTGTCACTGCAGGAAACGAGGGTGGAAAATTAAATGAGCCTCTCTTTACGGGAACGGGGACAAGTGGCTGTGATAACAGTCAAAGAGGTGGCTCAGAAGGAGTGTTGCCCGCCACACTCACATCTCCATTATCTGTCAACCTGCCAGTCCATCTGTCGGTTTGCCACACAGTGCTTCGAGGACTGACAAACTCCATTCACGCGAAAACACGTGTCGGGTGCGATGCGAGGTGAGGAATAGCGGCACCTTAAATGCTGCACAGAAGTCTTGCAGTTCTACTATTGTTTAACTTTCCAATTATGACTTCTGTGTTAGAAATAAAGAACTGAAGTATTTTATCAAAGCTGTCACGTAGAGAGTCGGCAGACTGACAGCTCATTCACGCAGCCATTACATTTGTCTCTCACTTTGATTAGAAATACATTTTAAATGTCAAGTCAGTTTTTTTTCCAGAACAAAGCACAGCAGGAACAAAAACAAAACAAAAAACACAGAGAGGACACCACCGAAACAAGACGAGTGAGAAGAGATTAGAGATGTCGCGCTTCAACACTGAGATATCCAGTGTATTCTTCAGAAAACACCTATAAATTCATATTTATTGTTTTTGAAAATGTGCTTTCTTGATTAACCGAGCCATGTTTTGCCCAAAGACATCTACACACCATGAGATTTGGTCCTTCTGTGTTGATTAAGGCCGTGAAAGCTGTAATTTAATCAGCAACAGGGACAATCCAACTTATTAAATTAGATTTTTACCACAGTGCTAAAAGGCGCGCTTCGCAACACCAACTGGCTGAAAAACACCTGACACTGTCAACAGATTTGCAGCGAACAGGATTTGACCAAATCTAAATTGTTCCTCGGGGACCGAGACCGCGTTGACACATGGAGGGCTGCTTTAATTTCTAAACACCTGCTCACTCTCTACTTAGACTGCAAAATAAATCCAACACAGAGCATTTTCTCTACTCCAACAAACAACCCTGCTCTGCCATTTCGCTGAGAGTGGTACACAGCCAACCAATCTCCCCCGAGTGTGCCATGAATGTGTGTGTGTGTGTGTGCATCAGAAGAGCCACCATCACAGCAGCCTGCACCTGCTCTGCCTGGGGCCCGACTCTGTTAGCTATAGGAGCAGCAGCACAATGCAGAGATGGAGGAAGGAGAGGATGGAGTGGCAGAAAGCTTGGGGAAATAGATCTGTCGGTGTAAATGTCAACAGCTCAGCTCAAACCAAGTATAGTTAAGCTGTATTGCAGTTGAGAACCTAATATGAATTATTATGAGTTTGGAGCTGTTGAACTAGCTGCGATGCTATAAATAATACAACGTCCCAGTTGTGTGGAAGAAAATGCTTCTTCACGGTAGGAAGTTTGTGTGCAGGTTTTGCTGTATCCTTCCACAGATCTGCTTAGAGCAGGCAGCCCGGTGAGGCCTGCTGCTGCTGCTGCTGCTGGTCAGAGCCTGATGGACACATGCAGTCATGTTCACTGACAAGACTCAGGCATGGATAATTTCACATGTCCAAATGCCAGCCAGCATAGCTATGTTACAATGATGTCCCCAGGGCACACACGGTTGTAAAACGTGCACAGCCCAGCGGCAACAAACGAGAAGTATTCAGCGTCTGTAAAATATAAAACAGCACGCACATTCATTACACCGCTCAACATTTTGACTCAGCAACTTACTACGTGAGCTCCATACAGCGACGCGGGGCAGCTGAACTTTTCTGTGATGGTAAAGACAGCATTTTAGCCTCATTCCCGGCGAGGACTGCCATCTACTTTGTGTAACTGACGATTTTTCATCGGAAGACACAGAGCGAGGGGGAGGGAGGGCCTCTCCCGATATGTAAATTGGGAGGGTAATTTCACACATGAACCATTACACCAACTGTTGTGTGCCAAGTTACATTCTTTTGTTCCGGTGACTGATCATGTATGTTTTCTGAAGCACTCAGTGAAGCAGCTGGAATGAGTGTGGATACCATTTTTTGTATTTTTATTGCAGAACACAGAGCAGCGCTACTATACGTGTTCCCGTTCTGCATCATTTCATCATGGAGGACACCCAAACAGGTGGCAAGAAAAAGGCAGAAAACACACTTCACGCGGCTATAAATTAAAACACTGCTTAAAATAATGTAACATCACACTGCAGACATTGTGTCTAGTCAGCCTCTGTAGCAGTGCTCAGCCTTGTACAATATATTTAAACAGCTAAGAAGCTGCTGATGCTTGAGATTTCACAGCGGTAACTGGAGCACTCTCCAGACTGCTGAACAATGCCGCTCTATTGTGGCCTCTGACCTCAGCCACAGGAATATAGATCAGCGGAGAGAAGTGGAGGAGGGGAATAACAGGCTGCAGGAGGAAAAAGGGAAAGCAAAACGATTCGCTAACTGATGGATTATAATATCGCACGGTTTGCATCAATCATGTCCTATCTGACACGAGGATATTGCTCACTTGTCAAGATGACATTTTTCCAAGAGACATCAAGACAAATACCAAAAAAAAAAAGAGTCGCAAACACATCGGGATACACGAGCTGACACGCACATATTCATTTACAGATGTATCATTTTTAAGCAGTGATATACTACAGCTGGAAGTGCTAAGGTCACTGAAATGTAATTTTTTATTACGCAGAAAAAAAGTATTGTACACTTTTTTTGTTTCCAGATCACAGTTGTGGACAGAGAGAGGCCAAAGTGAGACGAGGGGACATGCGAACGCTGCCTTATGCTGTAAGTGGCTGTATCTCTATTAGACTGCAACAGAAACCCAACTTAAATATATAAAATCTATGAGGCATGAGATCGTTTGAGAAGAAGAAGCATGGGGGTTTGTTCTGTAGTCCTCATTACTGACTCCATCTCATCGGGCCTGTCAGTCACCACCTGTCTGTCTGCCTTGTTAAAGAAACTGGAATCGTGAATCTCCCTTAGGAGACAAGCCCGCTGAGGATATGGCAGCGCTCTTGGCCCACATATCTTAGCAGCTCCAAACATATGGCTGACATAAATATCCCAGTATAACCCTCATATAAATATATCCAAACTTACAAGAGGGAGTAGCAACTAAAGCGAGCCTTGGGAAGCGGAGACAGAAAGGGCTCAATGGGTCGTGCTCAGCGCCATTTCTCGTTCCTTTCTGTGGGATTTTACAGCCAGCAATAAAAGCCTTTCTTTGCTACCCTCGCCATATCCTATGTGGCAAGAAAAGCAAGGAGAGGCAGGGCCAGCTAGGCCAGATTGATGGTGAGGGGAACTAAAACAATCTGCTCTGGGTTTGGTTGTTTCTGTGACCCCTGGAGAAGCACTCTGCTGAGGCTGTTGGTGTGTGTGTGTCTGCTACACAGTCTGACTACAAAAACAGTGCACAGCACCTATTTCTTTCGGACTTAAGAGGTGAGAGGGGCTCAGGCTAATCTTGTTTGCTTCTCTCTTACACTATGGGCCATCTGTCCAAGTGGGCAGTGATCATGAAGATGCGGGGGTTAATTAAGTTATGCTCTTTTTTTCACACTCAATAATCATCAATAATCTCCGAAAGGACAGGATGGTGACCACTCAGGAGGCTGTCAATCCATGGAACGGAACGGCAAGTCCAGGCTTAAGGGCAACAACTAAGCCATGGACACACTCCTGGAAAATTGAGCCTTCAAAGAAGGGCTTATGAATTCCATCTCTGACAATAGATGAGATGGAATTAGTGAGAGTTAGGGGCATCAGTATGAGACAGGGTGGTATTAGTGGTGCTCTTCACACGTCTCCATCCAGGCTGGATCACCGGCCCCCTTTGGAACACACTAGACGCGATTGTCTGTCACAACATACAGACTGCATTGGTTGGAGACAGCTGCAGGGCCTGGAGACAGGGCCCACTGGAAAGCGTCCAGTGTGGAGTTATAAAGGAATGTAGAGACTGTGGTTTTGGCAGCTGCGCTCTGATAAATGTTGTGAAACAGAGAAAAGTATGCATGTTTTAAGGCCATATGCTGAAGGGATGAGGCTCCAGTGCCATTGACAGCCCTTATTCAAAACATGTTTCACCCAGATTATGTCTAAAGTGCTGGCTCTCATCAGCATGCACGACTGAGTACATAATACAGAAGCTTAACTGATGAAAAAAGTGAAAAGAATAGAGCTTAAGTCCTACAGAGGACTGTTCCACCTCACTGGAAAAGAAAATGTGTTCCAATTGATGTGGTCCATCAAGTCAGGTCCGCCTTATTCCCCGCGGAGGCACCCAGAGACAGGCACCTTCTGAGCCCCAAGAGCAGCTGACCACACCTCTGGAACAATGACCTCAATAAACTCAAACATGGGTCCATTTGCTCAAACAGAATCACTGGAGGGAGAAGGAATGGTGTAGCAAATCAGAAATGAGTGCTCTGAGGCTCGGAGGAAAACATTACAAATGGACTGTTCTACACATAAATCAATTCTTGTATTTACCACTTGCTATCCAAAAATCCATCTCAACACTCACAGTGGAATGTGCAGGTCCCAGGAATGAGGATTAATGAGAGCAGATGGCCCAGTCACCATTGTCTCTCCTGTTGTATTTTGACAGCAAACTCCCAGGACTGCCTTACCAGGCGTATGCCTGCAGACCACTGCGTCACAGTACGAGAAAGAGGATGCCTAGCATTCCAGGAAGCTTTTCTTTCTGTCCTCCATCTCTGTCCAGCCCTCCCAATGGGAGGCAGAGGATCGGGATTAACGGAGCAAGTGCGGCACATAAATGTCAGCGGCATTGCTGAGTCCATGTTCCCCACGCTGCAGCCCTCCTTACTTGACCCAATACCCCGACCCCATCCTATCTTTCCGCTCCCCAGGGGCGGACGGGGCAGGAGGCTGGCCACGTAGCCACATCCAGTTCCGCTTGGCGTGCTGGGCCATAAATACAGCGCAACATCAGGAACAGCAGGTGCTATCACTCCCTATCATTAATTATATCTGCTGCATCACTCTAGGGCCTCTCACTCCTCAACTCCACATCTCCAGATCACCATCTCTTACACCCTCTTATTCTTAGCCTGTCCCCATTTTCTCTCCTTGAAATCCCAACCACCTAAAAATGCCATCACGCGCTACAGCAATCCCATTTCTTCTCTGCAATATCCACCCAGCGCTCTGCTTATTTCCTACAGAGCCTACAATCTAGACCCCCATTCATTCTTTCCCTGATGTATTTCAATCTTTGTCCAGCACTCCCGCGTCGTCCCAAGTGAGTCCTCCCTCCAGTGACAGCTACGCTGGCTTTCTTCGCTCATCAGATATGTGTCTTCCAACGCTGTTTTCACATTTCCATGGGTGTTTCCTGCTTTTAATGTATTCCAAAACTGCTGTGCTGCTGCCAGCCATGAGACGTCACACAGACTGATGGAGAACTGGGAGGAGGAGATAGCCCTTTCCCCTCCACCAGTGAGCTCATAAATAATACCAAATCAAAGAGGAAAAGCAGCATGAGAAAATCCTGGAGGTAAAAAGTCAATGAACATGGCCAGAGATGTACGAGCACGCCTGCTGATGGTAAAAGTCAGACTTTGAAATGAGTCTTGCCACAGAAATATGAGCAGGGGATCCTGTCCATCTCAGGTGAGAAGTCCTTATGTCAACTGTGTAGAACCCACAGAAACATCTGGCATGACCACAAAAACAACCAGTAACTTCCTTTGGACTTGGTCACACTGCCACAAGGTATTATGTGAACTTTAAATGCAGGGGCTGGCTTTTTAAGACCACCAACAGGTTGTGAGCCATTCTGCCCAAGAAAACACGGAGTGACCATGACTTGAAAACACATTTGGCAGCAAAGAAAGGAGAGTGCAGTGTTTTCCAGCAAAAGAAATTCATGGGTAAGGAAAAGAACTTAGTTTTCCTGCCAAGTCCATAATTAATGTCCAAAGCTCTTTGGAGTTGTGTGCACAAACATATGGAGACACCAAAAAACAGCTTTTGTTGATATCCACCGTCTTAAAAGCAACACTCCCACAGGCTCTTCATTGTCTGGGTGTAACTTGGTGCCTTAAAAGTGCCAGTGCAGGCACAGTGCCATCTCTTACCTGACTTCCTAAGTTACCTTTCCCTACAGGACAGGAACAGACGACATTCCTTAATGCTTACGTCCCTGTATGAAACCCATCGAAAAAGGACTGCAGTGGCTACTGCTGTACAGTCACAAAAATCCACACAGCATTTTTTACCCTTGCAAACACCAAACACAAGTAGCTCTACAAACAGAAAGGAGATTTTCAAGACCAACAAAAAAAAGCCATCTCTGTGGAAAATAATGATTATTACTACATACACCTTTACTGAACCAGTATTGGAAATAAAAGTCTACAGGAGTCTTTATTCATATGCCTTCCCATCCACATTTTAAGCTTGTATAACATAGTCTTTCTTAATCAGCTCAGTTGTTCAAGGCAAGTTTGTCAAATCAAAAGTTAGTCACACAATCCCCCTGAATGAAAGCATTTTTACGCTCCTTTCTTTCCACAACAGACAACCCACTCTGCCGGCAACATTTCCTCTCTTCTGTTCAACATTGCAGATTAAGAATTTTGACTCATTACTATAATCCATTAGGAGGAGGTGGATGGGACACTCAACCTGAATCAATATGACTCTCCTACACTTTCTATTGATTGCTCACGCTCTACAAGTGTAGCAAAGAGACAGAAAGAGAAGCTGATAAACACGAGAGCGGGGACCTCGAGGACTGTTTGTGAAATTAGTTTGTGTGCACTTTCTAAAGTGAGCATTGAATTCAAAAGAAATTGCTTTCTCCACAATATGGAGCACAATGGCTGCTTTCTATTCCAGTATGCTGCATGTTTTGGTTTTTTTTGTTTGTTGGTTGATTTTTTTTTTTTTTTTGCGTTACTATA
>VUQG01008569.1:22377-37109 GCA_015106755.1 Etia nguti | reverse complement strand
CAGATAGACTGCACGTCATAACTTCTCACCTGAAGTTCAGTTCACCTGACACTCGGACCGGCGGCCGCCTCGGGTCTCTCCTCTTGTCTCACCTTTCCCTCATCCACCTGCTGGCCTCCATCTCTTGCTAATGTTTCTGAATCTGTGGAAACTCCGCCATAGCCACCACCAAACAATTGAGTTATTTTTACACAACTGCCAGCATCTGGCCAATCCACCACCTTTTGAAAAATCACCATCGGCCCACTGGGCAAATGCCCGATGGCCAGTCCAGCTATGGCTGCATATGTGTTTAGTAGTAATTTGTTTTTGTAGCCGGCTAGCAAAACAACCGTTATCGCCATATTGGAATCCCGACTTCTCTGACGAGGCTAACCAGAACGCCGTTTACTGGAGTGTGACATCATTCCCAGGTCAGTGTTCCGATTTCCAAGGTAAGTTGAACGCAACACACGAAGTAACGAATAACGACCCTATCTAAATCACAGTAACGATTAACGCGTTCCTGATTTTGGCATAATAACTAGTTACCGTGCTCGTTACCACAATAATAACGTAGTTACTGTAACGCGTTACTTAATAACGCGTTAGTCCCTACACTGCTCATTTCTTCTGTTGGTTTAGTGCTGCTGCTGTCTGTTGGCCTGCAGCTCCCCTTGGCAGAGGCGTAACGTCTTTGAACCAACAATTAACTTCAATTGTACATTGATAAAACAAGAATGATCTGTTTGACAAACTAGTATTTCTGCTGCTGGCTAACAAGTCCACTATAATGTCCATTATAGGGTACGTGACTAGTTGTCACATACCCGATAAGAACACCAAGAAAAATATCCAAATGGACAGAAGACAAAATTTTGGAACTTCTGCTGCTAAGGCTAGATCCTGAAATCATCTGGGAATTTAAAAGGAAAAGTTTTTGTTGTTTATGACCAAATTATATCCCACCTTCATGACTTGCTTTAACCCTTGATTCCTGGCAATTTGGTGACATTCCCCAGAGGTTTTGAAAGAGACGTGTATTAGAAGTCTGCCATCCAAAAGCTTTTTATCTGCACAAAGGTTTTTTTCAGATTGTTTACATCTTAGATAGCTATTAGAGTGATGGACTTTATCAGAAAAATTACGTCCACCAGCTTCAGTAAATCACAACCACGAGGGTTGTAAAATGACCACTGACTGTAATATTCCAGGGAATGAATAAATAGAGAGTTGATTTTTTGGAAAAAAAAAAATCTCTTATTTCAAAATAAATGAACTTACCCAGCCCACCAACTTCCCGTCCACATTTTCATCCAAAAAACACGAGGTCAGCGGTGAGAGGAGATAAAGCTGCATGCTTCACTGCCTGCTTGCCAACATGTCTGGAAAACCACCAGGTGAAAGGCCACCTAAAACCTCATTGTTAATTGGACCAGAAGTAGACCCGGGGCTGAAATAATTGATGGGCAATTACATGAGGCTACTGTTAGATGTGGACACACGCTAAATGCATTTACCTGCAAGCTCAGCAATTACCAGGTCGAAAAAGAAGCAGGTATCCCTCATACTCGCCTCACACAAGAAGACTACCTTGAAGGGGGAATCGGACAAATGTAGGGATTGTTTCCGATTTTTATGGGCCAAGTCACCGAACTTTTTGATTGCACCTCATCTAAACATACAATACTATATGTCAAGAACATACAGTTACACAAACAGATAACAGATTACTATACGCATGAAATATCTCTACATTAATGGGAAAGCTTGAGCTTCAATGGCAGCAACTCAACACTGTTAAGTACTTTGTTGAGGTCAGGTAAAGATCAGGTATATGCTCCCACCAGTATCAACTGCTAGTGTGAAAGGATGGAGAAAGCAACTGTTCAGTACCGGTCTATTTGACATCCCAGTGTTGGTGTTGTTTCTATGTCATCACAGGAATGTTTGTCCAGGAAAAAATGCCTTTCTTTATGTAAAACTCTCTTCTGTAACAAATGGTAAGCTTTTCTATTGTTTTCTTTATTAATTTATACAATATAATAAATATATTATCAAGTTAGGTTTCCTGTTAGCCAAATTTAGGTTGCCCATGTTGGTTTTCTAGAAATAGCTCTTAAAAGCATTAGCTAACTTTTTGGCTATCGCTAACTGAATGTTCCGACGTCATAGGTCAGTTGCGATGTTGATCCTGGACCAACATTGTCATAATAATGGACCCACCCTGTCTTGTTCTCATGTGGAATCTGTCTCTCTTTAGCATCTCACTTGATTTTTCCTTTGATTTTTCTTTGTTCTAGTTATAATCCCAACAGTTGCTAAAGCAGAGGTGTCAAAACCTGTTTTAGCTCAAAGGCCACTTAAAAACCGATTTCATCTCAAGTGTTCTGGATCAGTAAAACAGTTTTTTCCATTACTTCAGTGGAAGTACAAGTGTGTTCTGAAAATAGATGATGAACAGTCCATAATGTTTTAAGGAAATGCAGACAATCCCAGTATCTGTGCTTTTACACGTCCTCTTAATCAGTTGATGGCAGAGACGCCATAAGTGCAGCTCCTTAGCTTAACCACCATTTCCTGTGTGGTATGGTAGGCTATTGCTAAATATGTAATGTCTTTGTCATCGTTGTCAAACTAGGAGTTTGGACAACCACTCTCGTGATATGAGCCATTCTTAAACAATTTGCAAACAGTTGTCTTGGTTGAAAAATAGAGTAAGTCTAAAAATGATTCTCTTCTTCTCCACAAATTTTTCAACTGTGCAAAGCCATGCTTTTGTCACATTAGACGCTTTGGTGGTTCTGGTCTGTGCGTCGCATGTGTGACCCCCACTGTGCTAGCAGGCTTTGATGCTTGAATGTGAACAAATATTTTACTTTGGGCCACTTGCTTTTGTTTAACTGGTCATTCTGCATGTTTATTGTTATGCATGAGCCAACATGAACTTGTATTTGATATTTTTTTGTTTTGTTATGGGTTAAGATAGAAAAAAAATACCCATTCAGTGAGTGCTAGCAAAGTTTAAGTTAACAGATTACATTTTTGTTGTTGTAATATGATGAATAATTTTGCAATTCAAGTACCAAATGTTTGGTTACTAAAAAAAAAAAAGCTATATATAAATCTATTACTGTCTATATTTTACTGAATTTTCCCGTTTCCCTGGGTATCTGTCTGCAACTGTAAAGCAATTCATTACAAGTCTTTATGGGACTGTCTCAGTGTGGCTGCTGCCAGTCCGAGTCAGACTGTGATTGTTTGGAGATGGGTTGACTCCCACCAGGCAACTTGATCGGTGACTGATTGCAACTACATGGAATCTCTGAATTCCTAGTCACAAGAAGGGCACCGTATGATTTTTTTTTTTACTTTATAAATGGGCCACACTTACACAGAGATGGCAGACAGGACGACCTTTATGTCGTGAAACTGCAACGGCAAATCGTGTGTGAGTCCATTACAAGAAATTGCAAAGAATTCTACTTTAAATTTCACGAGGCACCTGCAGACAATGAACCACAACTTCACAACAATAATGATAAGACTAATTAAGGACTGGAATTATGTTGCCGAGCTACAGCTCACAAAAGGTAGTGTCTAGTTTTTAACTCAGCTAAAGGGGTCACTCCAAGCTCAAAAATCGTTAACACGGTAACATAACCATTTACCTTTTTTATGGCAGTAATCTCATAATGTGACACATTACTTTTAACACTGGATGCTAATATTAAAATAGCGTTGCTCAAACAACACTCAGCACCAGTTTTGCCCTTTGAAGAGAAAGGTTTGCAAAACACCCTGTCGTGTTAGCCCTAACACTGGCCTCTATCACATCTAAGAGCATTACTTATATGACACGTGCTTCATTACTGGAAGATAAAAAATAGGGGAGACAGTTTGGACTAGAGGACGGGAGGAAACAACCTTACAGATACACACATAAATATATTTACAGACACACACATGCCATTAAAGGAATAAAACCATGTTTTAGCTTTGTAGAAACTGTCTAATATGTTTAATACTCTGGATTTTTTTTTTTCAAGAGAGCTGGAACAGATAAATCCGGGATGTGAGCGAGCAAGAAAACAAGGTTGTCCATTAGTCAGCCGCTGTGATAGCCTAAAGAAGCCACCCCTGGCCCTTAATGGTTTCTCTGCAATAATTGCTACACTACCTCCTCTGTTCCTATTCACTGCTACATGACATGCTTTTGCTGGAGCCACTGCCGTGCATGTCCACATCCCAGTTCTAGTCAAAGCATCCCTGAGGAGCATTGTGCTTTACACGTGTTGCTCTAATAGAGAGGGTCCAGGTAAAGATGGGATTGAAAAGAAAGGGCTTTTTTTGCTGCCTCAGTCTCTTTCCCGCCCTCTACTGCATTTCTTTAGCCCTCTCTTCTCCTCTCTTGGCTGCAAGCTTTATTGATGCGTAAAGTAAGCTGTATTCATGTACACAAGTTAGAGGCTCTCAACGTGTGAAGGGCCATGTTTCTCCTGTGCGCTCTTCAGAAAACACAGGAGTACATCTAATGGTTTGGATAAGCTAAATGTTTTGGAGACTCTTCAGGTTTCTTGGTAAAGTTCTGACCCCTTTGTCCACCGTCGCACTCTGAAATAGCCTACTTCTCTCACACCTTGTGTCACTGTGAGGGTCCTTATACTTATGCGATGCGTATGTGTTTGTGTATATGTGTGTGACAGAAAGAGAGAGAGTGAGAGACAGGATGAGAAAATTGAGAGAGAGATGAATAGAGAGTCTCACAGGTCCTCCAACTCAGCCCAGGTTAATGGAAACCATTATCACACACAGCCACTCTGTCTGTACAATCAGAGCCTCTCTCTCTCTCTCTGAGGGAGGCACTTTGTCACACACACACACACACACACAGTGAATACATTTTGTGTCGTTTTCTTCAACCCTCCCTGCTTGTTTAGCTTCCTACTGTTTGAGCTGCTCCTCAGCATGTGCAGGAGAGGCTAATTGTTTTAGCATGTATCTGCCTGTCTTATTTGGGGCACAAAGGCACACTAGGGGTCATTTTACTGACAATACACAGAAACTGCTAGCTTGCAGCTCCAAGTCAAAATCCCCACTTTTTCTTTTGTTCTTCTGAGCAGTTTTTTTTCTCTTTCCAAAACCTGGAAATGCTTTCATATCAAGCAGAAAAAGTGGCCCAACAAACAGATTTTCTTCTTAAACAGCAAGTAGATTTGCCTGCTACATTTGCTGTGAGGCACAAGGCAGCATCAAAGATTTAGTGATATGTGAGGCATGCTTAAATGAGCCTACCAGCTGTTTTCTGTTGAAAAATCTGGACAGCTTTGTTTGTCTATTTTTGTGCCATTAAGGCTGTAACAAAATGTAGTGATGTTTTTAAAAAGAAAGATATAAAATCCTCCCACAGTGGCATTATCACTAAAAAGGCAGTCTATCGAGTACACTGTTTGCAGTGTACTAAATGACAATGTTAAAACAGTATAAAAGGGGCACAAGTACAGGTAAACTCAGACAGAATAATTACCTGAATGTGCAGCTTCCCTCAGCTTTACAGAGCTTTATGAGCGTTCCAGCCCATTTTTTTAGCGCTCTGGCCAGCCCACAGCTTTACAGTTTTGTTTAAGTCGTTTTAAGCTTCAGCAGGCAGCTGTTTTCAGTGAAAGGGCTGTAAAAATCTCATGTTCTGCACTTAACCTGATCAGCTCCAAACATAAGGCAGTTAGCGACTAGCTAGCAAACACAGTGAAGCATTTAGCGGTTACAGAGTGGAAGAAACACCAATATTGGATTAACAGTCACCAGAAGCATGACTCTGAATGGATGACATGTTGTCTCTGTAACTGCAGGGTGCACAAAAAAGCAACCGCTTGCTAACCATTTTCTTTATATTGACTTAAAAGGTGATGACATTGTTTTTACGGTAGTTTCCAAATGACCCTCTGATTTGCTCACAATTAGTATGCTGCTTCTGGCAAATTTTGTGTGTTATTTCTATGAATTTTCCACATTTCACATAACATTCTTTGTCATTACAGGACATGCACAATGTTTATGGTTAGGATAAGGATCAGAGCAAATGAGTTATTCATCACACCACATGTGGTACTGTGCAGAAGTCTTGAGCTGCCCCTTATTTCCTCAAATTTTGCTTCCAAGGAGCTAGACGTTGCTATGATTTTTAAGGTGGTCCTCAGCAATATTTCTCCAGGCTTACTGAAGGTTTATCCAAAATGTTTCTTGGACATTGATTGCTTTATTACTAATTTTCAGTCCAGTCTTTTTTTAAAAATGTTTGATAATCCACTTAACACTGACCTATGAATCGTTCAGGCATAAAAGAGGCATCTGACTCAAGAGAAGAAGTGTTCTAGTATCTACAAATAACAGAAAAATTAGATAAGAACCTGTTTTAAATTGTACCTTTAGGCACTTTGTTACCAGCAGCCTGTCGCAAAACATAAATTGATCCCATTTCTTTAGTTGAATCTATAAAAAATGCCAAAGGTAACAGTTTGACAGTCATAAAATTCTATTTTTGTACCAACAAGGTGATTTCCAAAGACTTATTAGCTGAAAACTTGACACATCCCAGTATGGTGTACACTGTATCCTTAAAAAGTTTGAGGAAAGTTCAGAAGTGGAAGTTAAAAAAAAAGATGGCAGCTCTTAAAAAAAAAAAAAAAAACCCAACAGGAGACTAACAGTATCTGAATATTATATCCTTAAGAAGCTAGTTTTTGCTGCTCCCTTGTCGACAAGGGGTCATAGCAGATAGCTCTGCATATTCGATTTGGCAGATTTTTATCCTGGATACCCTTCCTGATGCAACCCCCAAGGCATTAAAGTCATGTCAGCACAAAAACTGACACGGGACCTGAAAGATGTATCTTTATCAGTTGATCCATACTTTGTGTTGGATTGGTTATGCAGGAATTTGCCACAAAGGAAACTTAAAGACAGGTTGCAATTTAGTACAAAAATATTTTGCAATTTCATCAGACCTAACAGATTTAAATTGTTAAATCTATACCGGCAATTTATAATAATATCCCGGATAGTCTCGGATTGCAGACAGTAAAACTCAGTGTCACTAGGAAGAAAGGAAAAAGAAAGAAAGCTGCATTGGTGTAAAAGCAGGACTCACGCTCACTCGAGCTTAAGTATTTTTGCGTGCACTGTTGCGCACTTTGGAATCAGCGCCCTGCTCCCCATCTGTACACAGCGTGTGCTCTTTGAGTGTGTGCATACGGACACATGGCACTGTGTTTTTGTTGATCACGTCTCAATCAGAGAGGAGTTGACCCATCGCAGAAGCCACATTATTGCATTCTAAACACACATCCACACTTCAGCACGCACGCATGTAGAGACACGCACACAAAGCGGTAACCCTGCATTCCCCTGTAAACAGTTTACAGCCCCTTCCCTCTCCCTTATGCAGACACAGGCCAAAGCGTCAGTGTTGTGTTCAGCTAATCCCACTGTTTAGCCTTTGTTGGCGGCCTCTAGCAAGGACTCTGCAGCTCATGTCCTGGGGAGGGGGAAACAGTCTTTCATTTGCATGCATATGTGAGTTTGTCGCACACATTAAAGGCCTCCCCTTTACCTCACCGCGCCGCACTAATCTTCATCTATATAAATCTTAAAGTTTGTTTGGGTTCTGTCTCTCCTCCACGAACCCCTCTGCCCCTTCGCAGCCCCACTTGTTTAGCTGAGCATGTGCTTGTTTTCTTGCCATTCTCTCCTTGATTGAGATTGACCCCAACATCTTCACAGCCACACACACACACACACACACACAGCTCCTGACTGTGTGTATAGACACCGTGTGGTTTTGGCCTGCTTTGTGCAGCAACAGCCCAAGGTAGGAAATGCTGTTTAGATTAAGTGTGTTCTGATGTCCTTTCAGGCCTTGTTCCTGCTGGATCACTCCCCGTTTGTACCACAAGCCTCTCTAACACTACACACGGAAACACCAGCGGTTTAGGGTTAAGCACAGGACACAGGAGTTTGCTGTTGCAGGGCCACATCTTCTGCGTTACTCTCATTCATGGAAAAATTATGCATGTTTTTGTGTATATAGCAATGTTCAAGTGCTTATCTTTTGGCTGTAGACTCAAATGTTTCTAACGCAGTCTTTCTTAATTGTGTTTTCTGACTGAGCAGCTCAAATAAAATCACGTTTTACATATGTGCGGGTTCTGAACCTGAATTATTTTCATGTTATTTCCTTTGAGGTGCTCGTTTCTGCCAGACACTGAAGTCCAGCCAACTAGGGCACCTAAATAACAGCTATCAGAAGAAGGGAACAGACATCTGATGCCTGCTCTATGTTTTATTAGTGGAGAAAAGGAAAGATTTGTGTCCATTAAGTCAGTGTGGGCTCCAGATTCTCTCTCAACAGGCAGTCTTTAGCTGTTAATTTTTTCCACATAATCAAAAAAAGAAAGAAAAGAGAAGGGGAAGGGAAGGGGCACTCGTCAGAATCTAAGGGATCTGTTGTATTTAGCTGGAGTATTGGTTTCAGACATTGACATAAGCTTGGTGTGAGTGCCTTTTGTTTTTAGCTGTGTTTCTGTGATGAAATCCACCTTATTCTGACTGTGCCTTTCCAATTTGATCAGCCACGCTATGTGCGAAAGAACAACTTGAGAAAAAAGATGCAGATTTTCAATTAACTGCCACATCTATTTTTTAGGTCTCAATTTTCCAAATAGAAAATAACCCAAACATCTAATGGAAAATAAGACTCCAGAGATTTAGTGTGCCTCTGCAGTGAAGCTGGGGGGATTCCCAGGAAACAGATTAAAAAGGTAAAATGTCCAAAATTAAAGCAGTGAGGGTGATATTATTCTTTAGTAGGATTAATGTTTGAAAATACCGTATTGCTCTATTCCCACAGTGCAACAAATATTTAGTCGAGTCTTAAGCCTAAGTGACCCTGATGACAACTGTCAGCTTGTTTTCTCAGACTCCCCAGAACTACAGTAGTGCATCGTTGTGTTTCAGACTTTCCAAATCACATAAACTGTAATTTAATTAGCTGAACACACAGCGATACCGTCTCAAATAAAGAGCAGGAACAAAATTAGGGAAAATTACATTTAGAAAAGTCCCGAAGCCGTTAAATTAGGCCTCATTTTGAAAGGTCCTAGCTCATAGTTAATCTAAATCTGATCTAATCATTTAATGTAAATAAGAGTGTTTAAATAATCTTATTGTTATTGCTCTACAGTTTATTCTCTTTTATGATTCAGTGTTAGTTATTATATTGTTTCACAGTATTTTTGATAGTCTTCACCATTTCTTCAGATTATTTATGAAATTATCTACCCTAAGTGCAAAGTGCAACCTCTTTTATTTACTTTTTTTTTTTTTTATAGCTATCTATTCCACTGCCTACCTATACCATTGTCAAAGGTGCTGTCATTTGGATTCTTACCTATCTATTTATTTATTGTTTTTATTTATAATAGAGTGGGATATACTTCTTTTATTGGTCTTTAATTCTAATGCTTTACTGTTTATGTTGGTTTTTATGCACCAAGTACAACAGTGCTTGACAAAAATGACCAAAAAACTTACCTTATCTTATCTTATTAGTAGAACCATTTTTAGTAAATGTTTATGTCAGACAAGGGGCTCATTTGTAGTGAAGGTTAAAAAAAAGTTTAAGAGCGAAAAGTACCTGATGAAAGAACACAAACTTTAAAAAAAAAATGGGGATGGGAGTCACTTTTCTCAGTAGGCACTGCTTTTTTGTGCGTATGTGGGGAAGTTGCTGGGTAAAAGTGTGTGATACGGATGTGATCGGCCAGAAGCAGCAATGACACCTCCCTTGCTTTACGTGTCTCAGTGGTCCCAGCATCATTACCAGTACCACCGCAGTACACTCCCTTATCTACAGTGGGAACTGATACAGCAACAGCCGCTACTTACGGGGCACACAAATATATCCACACAGCGCTCAGCAATCTGCAGCGGCCATCCCTGTGGGTCCTCTTTGATGATGCTGGAGTCGGCAGCGTGTGTTGTGGCAGAGGGATGATAGACGTGAAGTTACTTATGATCAAATATCAAATCTTGTGCAACGGTTAATGTTCACACTTGGATAATGAACTATTCGGTCACATCCGCGTATCCCAAAAGATCTGATCAAGTCAGGAGAGGGCAGTCAAGTCCTGTCTGCTGTTTTTGCAATTTACACACACGCATACACACACACACACACACACACACACCTGCACTGCACACACACATTTCACTTGACTGGAAATCTTCAAGTAACCCACGTGCCTTTGATTTGTGAGCTCAGCCAATTTGGTCGTACAGGCTCATGATCACTGGAAGTTACTGCTCAGGTGGGGCAGATGGATGTATGGGCGAACGTGTGCGTTCGTCCACTTGTGTTTCTGCGTATGCGTGTGGGCACACTCTGTGTCTGACATTCAGTTTAGTGGCTGAACACATCTGTTCAACTTGCCATGTTAACGTTCTCAAGTGGTCTTAGTCACATTAACGCTTTGAACCTCAAAGACTCACACACTCAAACGTGGTCCATCTGCTATTTAAACTCCAGCAGAACCCAGTAAAGTTAAGATTCATTTTTATGTAGTTGACTCCTTTTCTCTGCGGGTTAAATTCTCCGAGCGGCTAGGGACTTTTACACCTGGTAAAGTGGTTGTAACCTGTTTAAATGGCAGAGCTGATTTCCTCTTTAAGCTACTCAGATTCAAAATATTTCCCTCCCTTCTAACCTGCTCCTTCCATCTAAACCATACAAATCAATTATTACCCCATCCCCTTTTTCCTCAGTTTTCCTTCCTGCCTGGTTTGCTCCATTCTTTGTTTGTGTTTAAATGATGAAAGTTGATTTATGTTATGTAGTACATGGCAGTCTAACGCAGCCACAACCACATGTAGTTATATGCCTAATGTTGTATGTTGTCTTTTGGCAGCAGAGCAGAGGATGACTGTTGTTTCCCCTTTCAGACACGCTCCTATTAATCATGAGTGTGCGTGTCTGGGAGTGTGTATGTGCCACTAAGAAAGAGTTTAAATAAAACTCAGTGTATGGTAAAAGGCCCGGACATACATCAAACCAGGGCCTTTGCCGTTCATGTGATGCAAGAGGACACACAATAAGAAAACGTAGGACTGAGCTGCTGTGTTATTTTATCTCAGTAAACCGTATAAAAATTAAAGGTTGTGCGGTGGATAGTACTGTTAACTCACAGAAAGAAGATCCTGGTGTCAAATCCACCTGCAGGGCTGGCGCACCCCTCTTTGGAGCTTACATGCTCTCCTCGTATCTGGGTTCCCCCGGCTACTCCGGCTTCCTCCCATTGTCAGAAGACATGCGTGTTGGGTTAACTGCTGATTCTAATTTGGCCGTAGGTGTGAATGCGAGTGTGAACGCTTGTCTGTCTCTATATGTTGGCCCTGGTTGGACAGGTGACCCATCTGCTCTGCACTCCCCCTCTCACCTCACCACCCTCACCACTGGATAAGCAGAAGAAAACAGATGAATGGAAATGAAAAGTGAATTTAAATAAAATCCCAGAAAATCTCTTTAATATTTATGGACATATATTACTTACAATTTCTTACAAAGCACTTTCAAGTACCTTGAAATGCACAGGCCTGTTTAAAATAAGTCATCTAAACAGTTTGGAAGTTACTCATTACTAAGTCCACATTTCATTAATACTAATGATTTGCCTAATGGTGTTGCTCTCATATTAATAACTGACTATGGAATGTTTCATATTAACATCACACATGGACGCCAGCAGGGTGGTTGAAAAGACGTTTGAACCGTGGTTACAGTAACAACATTATCAAAGGAAACTTAAAAGTCTTTTAGTTACAATATAATTAGCTGAACTCTTGACAACATAATGGAATAAACACTTCCTGCCCTAATGAGTGATCCATGTAACCAACGCTTGATCACAAGCCTACACTGCAGGCTACCTAAACAAATCTCAAATCATATTTGTTAAACAGGCTTTCTCTTCCCAAAGTCTGAGTTTTTTCTTCTCCAAATTTTAGCCTCAGACACACTCAGAGAAACTTGTGAAAACATTAACAGTAGTGTTGCTTACTGCTGTTTGTAACAGTCTTTCTGTGATCACAGGTGTAGGTCAATTTGTGCAGCATCAAAGCCTGATCTCAGGTCCCTAAACGTGTCAGGGGAGCTGTGCTAGCATAGGCTATTCATGCACAGGGGAGACCTGGAAAACTGGAAATAACGTCAGTTTGAGAAAGATCATCAGTTATTAATCAGTGTTGCTTGCAAGTCATGCTCCTTTCAAGCAAAATTTGGTGTTCGTGTGTTTTGCCAGTTCATTGTGACCTGCAGTTTCCCGTAACACCTCTCTCTGCATAGTTTTGTGAAACTGGGTTTATCTAAATCGGTTATGAGCTAAATCAGACGGCCAATTTACAATCCCCAGCATAATGTGTATGTCTTTGTCTGCCAGAGTACCCAGACAGAAAGGCCCCAGCCAACTGGTGGATTCAAACCCAGGACCCTCTTTGGTATGAGTCAGCTATGCTGACTACCACACCACTGTTCCACCCTATTTCCTTTTTACCTCTGTGGCTTAAACCTACTTATAGTTACAACTCAAGCACGGTCGCCCATCCTTTGTCCGGCTTTGAGCTGGATTAGCAGAATACTCTGCTTTGATGCTCCTTGTTTCGGGGACAAGCAGGTAACATGCTAATGTGCTTCATCCCCTTAATCGAGAGCTGCTATGCACCGTATTATGCTTAATGAGCTGCATGAAAACTGAGTTCAATGGTTAAATAAATTTACAGTTTTAGTACATGTATTTATCTATTGTAAATGATGTTTTTTCTTTTTTTCATACTGGTAGATGTACCACATCTGCTTTTACATTGCTAACTGTGTGTGTGGATGTAGATGTGTGTATATGTGTGTGTGTGACCATGGAAGAGTCCTATATGGAAGCAATTACTGGCAGTGAGGGCCCTCAGACACCCACAGTGCCTCTCACTATGGCCCAAACGGAATGTCTCCCTCCCCCTTTTTTCTTTCTGTCTCTCCTTCCCTGTCTTTTTTTTGCTACCTCTCTCTTTCTGTACCTCTTTCTCTTTCCTCTTTTTCCTCTCAGGATTAAATTACTTCCGTATGAGTCCCAACAAAAGGGCAAGGTGAAACCCCTTTCTATTTCTTTTATTTCTTTCTTTATTTTTTTTATTGGGAACAATTCCTCCCCACCACTCTCCCCGCAACCATATTTTAATTCAAATCACACATTACCAATTTGTGCAAACAAGCCCTGAAAATACCAGCACTAATTAGAGTAAACCTAACGTGCATGTGTGCGCTTACATGCGTGCATGCTCACTGTAAAGCCAGTTGCTAGTTAGTATGCAAAGCCAGAGCCACGTAGGATGTACGTTTTTTGGGAGGTCTCTGCGTCTAGTGAGCCGCTGTCGTCTACCTGTGTGAGTGTGAGAGCGTGCGCACATATGACTTTTTGCATAGGTAATCGGGTTTTTCAGAAGATCCTAATTCAGAATTTAATGCTTGAAAACCAGTAGAAATCGAATTAGTGGTGAAGTATCCACTGAAAAAAAACAACCCACAGATAAACTGGCAGCAGGCAGTGACAGGATTGCAGTTGTCAGGGTTTGGCAAATCGTTGTCACCCCCTCTCTTGTTACAGTAATGCAAAGCTCAATGAAGGAATATTGTCAGGCCTGCCAGCAGTCTCAATTCCTACGTCTGTGGGAACTGAGAAGTCGGAATTTGCCATGTGTATATCCCTCCAAACTGACTCTAAATGAGATAAATAAGTTCAGACTAAATTGGCAGCTCACGTCCAAAGTGATTACTCTTCCCTTAATGTCTCTTCATTGGAATGGGAGAAGACTTGGCCTGCACGGGAATAGCACGGGTGTGGCAAGGCGGTCTTTTCCAACACAAAGAAGTGACGAGTGATGGCAGCCAGAGTTTACTTGTCAAGGTTTTTATACACTCACACACACATACACACACACACACACACGCAACATTCTCACATGCTAACTCCGTCCTCTTCAAACAGTTAGTCTCTCACTCCACACTCCTTCAAACTTGGCCTGCAAAGGAGCCTTACATTCCCTTCCCATGAGTCCTAGTGTGGCTAGTCAGCAGAAGGACCCCAGATTGCGCTGGCTGCACCGCCGCCTGCCTCGTTTGGGAGCGTGCCTGGGCCCTTCGTTTCAGTAACCTTGGTTTGCCCCCTCTGTTTGCGAATTCCTGTCGCTCCAATAGGACCACACTGTCCCCAGCAAAATGCTTTCTGGCAGTGGGCAGCTGGACGGACTGGTGGGAAAGTGAAGTGGAAGCTCAGATTGTCTTCCAGGCAAATAAATAAAGCTCGATTGTAGCTTTTCAACCAAAAGTTATTAAACGGCATTGTTTCAACGAAAATTAAAACAAAGGAGGAAAGAGGTCGGGAGTCACAAGTCAGCAGTGCCATTGTAGATGCAATTAATAATCACGGGAAGCTCAGAGAACACGTCTTATCTTATCAGATCACCGGGATTTTCTCCCTTACTTTGATATGATATGTTTGGTCCTTGAAGTTGAACTAAGAGTTTTGATTGGTTGCAATAGCTCTCTCACATCCTGTGGCGGTGTTTTGTGTCTGCCAACACCCAGACTCTGGAGTGTTTAGCCTTCACTGCTAGTTCTGCTGTCTAAGGAATTTCATGGGCTAAGTAATTTTTAG